>JBAMBR010003652.1:0-14730 GCA_037044475.1 Zaprionus obscuricornis | reverse complement strand
CGAAAAGCAGCCGTCATGGCTCAGAGGGTGGTGCAGAAAGATACACACATACACGCATACGTATGTATGTATGTGTGTTGCTTTTCGTAGCTGGGCGCACTTTCGGCGCAAATTTGCTGGCAACGCAAGGACGAAGCACAAAGTCAAAACGCACAACGGGATTGAGAGAAAAGAATGAAAGGTGCAAGAGTGGACAGAAAACAATATATAAATCGACTTGCAGAGAGAGAGAGAGAGAGAGAGAGCGAGAGAGAGAGAGCTTAAAAAACATTAGAGAGCAAAAAAACAGTTAATCGATAGCAAAACGCGGCGCACGAAACTCAAATTATCTAATATATTTTGCAAATTTATTTTGACTAATTTCTGTTTTTCTTTTTTTAATTGCGTTAAATGAAACACAAATATTATTATATTTTAATTATTTACTGCTTTAATTACTTGTTAAAATAAAGAAATTTTTATAATTATTTGAATAGAACACTGCAGTTATACGCGAGACGCACTCTAAAATGTTACAACCCCAAAAACATCAAATTCGTTTCTGAGCGAGCGGCTCGGCAAAATTTTGCAGTTGACTTTTGTGGCAGGCAGCGGCCGGCTCAAGAGATTAAATCTCGAGCATGCGTATTTCAGAAGTTATAATATGGTAACACTTATATCATATGTTTTACAAATATAAAATTAAGCAACCATTTATAAATCTTATAGTTGAATCTTTAGTTGCTCCTTGAACCCATAATAATAAAATCTCAGATTTTATCATTTAAATTTAAACTGAAATGCACTTGTCGGCGTTGCCATATCATACAAAATTCATTCATTTTTAAGAGCGCACATAATTTTTGTCCATAACGATTGCACATCTGGATCATGCATTAAAGCTCGCTTCTTTTGTGTCAACACAATGTTTAGTATATCTGAATTCTTATAGCGTTCACGGCATATGCTTTTGGCGTCTGTTGTCTCGGGCAATGCCTCAAGATCTACAACATCGTCGAATGTTTCCATCATTTCCACTGCTGCGCATAAATGTTTTATTATTTTCTTTACTTTGTAAGTGTATAATAGTATACTTACACTTTTTCGCTTTGTTGTTGTCTACTTTAGGTTTATCCACACGCTTTTGATATGGTTTTCGTGGTTTTTGCATTTCCTTTTGTTGTACTGTGTTTGCTTTGCAGCGTTTGCTGCTGGTGCTGCTTGATGCTGTACATATTTCGTTGGGTAACGTTTCCGAGCAGGTTGCAGATGGATCCTGTAGTAATCGACGTTTGACGTGTAGATTAAGACGTTCCTTAATGTTAGATTTTTCTGGTGTTCCAGCTGGCTCTGCTTTAATCACTTGCAGGTTTTCTGGCAAATCGGCCATTGTACTAATTATTTATAAATTATCTGGCAACACTAGCGCACATGGTTACACGAATAAAGTGAGGTAGTTTCAAAATATTGTGATACAAGCGACACAAAAAAGAAACAATTGAGCTGATAACACATTTAAGACGAATACGAATGCAAAAATTAATGATTAGTTTTATTGTACATTTGCATATACGATTTATTTAACACTTTTCGCTTTTTATTTATAATTGTAACTATTTATGTATCTCTTCACTTTCTGTACCACATCTGCAGAGTCTTCATACGCTTGACTTTCTTCTGCAGCTGTAACACGCCGTACATCAAAGCCTCTGCAGTGGGTGGACAGCCAGGTACATAGATATCGACTGGGATAATTCGATCGCAACCACGCACAACTGAGTATGAATAATGATAATAGCCACCTCCATTTGCACAGCTACCCATTGAAATGACCCAGCGTGGCTCAGGCATCTGGTCATAGACTTTACGTAGAGCAGGTGCCATTTTATTGGTCAACGTACCAGCGACAATAATAACATCGGCTTGTCGTGGTGATGCGCGGAACACGACACCATAACGATCCATATCGTATCTAAAGAAAAGTAAATCCATTACTGTATATCTTCATATAGTATGATAATTGCATCTTACCGTGGAGCTGCAATGTGCATCATTTCTACAGCGCAACAAGCAAGACCAAATGTCAATGGCCAAATTGAACCTTTGCGACCCCAATTAAGCAGATCATCCAATCTCGCCAGAGACCATTCTGCCATGCTAGACTGCTTGGTACCAAAGGGAGAGTAACCTTTTTTGGGTAGTGTTTCGTTGGGGTCAACGACAGTCATAGTCTGCTGCTGTCGGACCAGTGCTGAGCTCAGCGAGCCGCCGAACGCTGTTTGGGTTGTCGATGCATTCGCTTTAGCTGCATTGCCGGTAGCGCGAAGTAATTTGGCGAACGTTGGTCCAGCAATTTGCCTGAACATTTTGTCGTTGGCTGCAGTCTTTTATATAATTTGCAAACTGTTCCAGGGTTGACTAAAAAGTCTTCTTCTTTAAAAAATGTAAACAACAAGTACATTGCAGTGTGACCATTTGCGATATTCAGTTGCTGCATATTTTTTGGTATTTTTTCGTACCATTATAATGCATATTAGTTTTTCATTCGTTTGCTATAGTGAACAACATGTAAATTGTGTTAAAAAAAAATTTGAATCTTTATAATAATATCTATAAAATGTTAAAACATAAAAATATAATTCACAAATATTTTATTCACAATAAAATACTTTTCTAATCATAAAGTCGAATGCAGCACATCGATAGTGTCCAATTAATCGACGTATCTCACATCTCTAGTTTTCAGCTTACTGGTGATACCGACGGCTCCATGAAAAATTGCCATAAAACATAATTAAAGTGCATAAAACCACATAAAATTTTGTAAAAAAGTGTAATTAAATGAACAATATTGAATGTAATCAATAATACAACGTTGCTAACAAGTAAATAGTACGTCAAATCTGCAATTGAAAAGTAATAACGAAGAAAATATAAATTTTTTTCGCTTTCCTCGCGTCGTCTACATCATAGTTTTTGCATTGGTGTTGGTGAGCAGGCCAGCCTGTACATACATAAATATACTGCGTGCGTGTAAGAGAGAGAAGAGGTGCTCCGCTGGCAGTCAGCAGCGAGTAGCAAGTAGCAAGTTTTTATGTGTGTTTCCAGTGTGTACATGCCATATGAAAATCGGCGCAAGCAAAGGACCCAATAGAGCTTTTTATTAAGTTATGAGTGTCGCTGCAATGACAATGGACGATCAGAGACCTTTGATGAACAGTTACGATAAAATGACTACAAAATATGATCAAAATTTGCACATGATCAACAGCGGCGGCGGGGGTGGCGTTTCGGGTGGTGTTGTTGGAGGTGTTGGGGGTAATGTCGGTAATGTTGGGTCTGGTGTTAATAATGGACCATGTGGTCCTGCATCGCCGACACCGTCCGGCTCTGGTGAGTTACCATCGCATCAGCAACAACAGCAGCAGCAGCATCATCATCACCATCATCATCATTCGACATCATCTCAAGCGCAACAAAGCCAGGATCAAGAGCAACAACAGCATCGACATCACCATCACCTACAAACACAACAGCAACAACAACAACAGCAGCAGCAACAACAGCAGCAACAGCAGCAGCAACAACAACAACACGATGCCGTTGTTGCCGAAGCTGTCGCCGCAGCCGAACAACGACGATTGCTCGAAGGTATTAAATTATTATTTACGAAAACATACAAAATAAACAAATTACGAACATATTACATATATATATCATAATATATTTATGTAAACAAATCATCATAAAGTACAAAAAAAAAAGAAAAAAAAAAAACAATCAGTGTGCGTTTTTGTGTAATTTATACTTTGCTTAGTTTTTTTTTTTTTTTGTTTCTATATAATGTACAATGTTTAAGGTGCCAGACATAACTAAGAGAGGTAAAAGTGAGTGAAGATATCAGGTTCATAAGTTGCGTTAACTAATATATATATATATATATATATATATATATAAACTTAGTTATATCTTGCATCTTATAGCTGACACATGTAATGTCTGTACATTCAGTTTCTTTTAATTATAATAAATATATATATTTAGGGCTTACTACACAGTCTACGTTTGGGATTTTGTGCAAATATTCGTTTTGAAAAACACTAAAAAGAACTCAACGTGTGCATTGTTTTTGGTTTTTTTTTTTCTAAAATTATAAAATCGAACATTTAATGAAGAAGCGAACACTCTTTGAGACTTTCAGCTTTTGGCGTTTTTTAATTAGTTTAATTATTACTACGATATAAGTAATTATTTCGTCAATACGACAAACAAACTAAAGGAAACAAAATAAATGCATATAAAATCATAATAAAGAAAAGTGTTTAACAAAATTATATGAATAAAAAAAAATGAAGCAAAAATATATATATAAAAAATTGAACTAATTCAAGAAATAAAGAAGAAAAAATATAAAAATTGTGTTAAAAGTGTTGTGCCAAGAAAACTATATTATTAATATCTAATAAAAATTAATAAAAAAAAAAATAAATAAATAAATTGAACAATTGAAAAAATAAAATAAAAAGTTAAGAAGTGTAAACAAAGTTTTCGCCAGAGAAGCAATTAATCCCCTTAAAAAGTCGCGAGTTTCGAGCTGCGAATCTTGATTCGACACATTCACAACGTCTTGAAAAAGAACTCTTCTCCATTTGCTTCTTCTGCTCTACGGTGTGTGTACAGTTTTGCGTGTTGGCCACTTTCGTTGCCAACGTTAACGTTAGTTGGTTTACTTGAGTTGCCTTGCCGTTTTTTTGTGTCTACGTGCCCATATTCGTAACTCAATTCATTTCCGCGCGCGCGTGCTCTTTTTCTCATACTCTCTTCGTCTCTCTCTCTCTCTCTTGTCATTGTCTATCTACCCCAATATTCTCTTTGGTTACGTTATACGCGTTTCAATAATCAAATGTCTTCAATTTAATAATTAAGCAAGAAAGTGATGAGAAAGAAATTATTAATAGAAGAAAAATAAATATAATATAAATATAAATAAATAAATAAGTGCATCATAAAAAAATAAATAAATAAAAGTTAATAATCAAATATATCTTTGTTTATGTGTGCCTCAAATGAAATATAAAAATTTCTCAAGAACTTTGTCAGTGCGAGCCCATAGTAAACAAATCAACAACAAAAGAATCGAAAGTCAACAAATACAAATATAAAAAAAAATATATATAAAAATAAATATAAATAAAACACAAATGTTAAGAAATTGCGCGCAAAATGTTCCCTCTGTGTGATGTTTGTGTTGTATTCATATATTTTTCAATGACATTATAAAAAAAAAATAATAATTTAAAATAATTATAAGTATAAGGCGCAATGCAACATAATGCCCTCACCCTCCATTTTATTATAATCTAATCTTTGTATGTATATAAAAGTAATGTGAACATTTGATAAAAATAATCAATAATCAATTTTTGATGAATATAAATAATCAAAATTATAAGTTCAATGTATTTAACTCATATATATATAAATGTATGTCCCATTTATGTAACATACATAATTATAAATTAAAATAAAATACTTCTGCATAGTAAGTATTTATGTAGAAAGTATAAATACTTTGAGAAAGCGAAAATAATAATAATTTAAGAAAAAGAAAAATAATATGAAGAAAAGTCATTGAACTTTGTATATGAAAAAAGCTTATGGGCTGACAAGAGCTAAAAAGAGTGTTCGATAATGCCAAAAATAATGATGATGTTTATACATAATAATAATAATAATAATGATCATAATGTTCATTATGATATTGCGTTGGTTGTATGAAGCTTTTGAAAGAGTCAAGTGCGCGTCGAGTTTTTCCAAGTGTTTTTCAAAATCAAAATATTTTTATGTTTTGCAACAAATATCTCAAATCGTTTGTTTATTTAACCCTCACCCCCCACAGTGTATCTTCTTCTCTTCTTCTTCTTATCAATGAAAGAAACAAAAAGTAATATGCAATATGTAAATGCAAATTCAAAAGCAAAAGCAAAAGCAAATGAAATATTAAGCAAGCAATGTAATAAAGTGCAAGTCGCAGTGTTAAGTAAAGCTTTACGCAAAAAAAAAAAAATGATTATGAATGAATGAAAAAAAAGAAAATAAATAATTATGAAATGAAAAAAAAAAAGAGAATGAGAAGTAAGCGAAGCAAGCAAATTGATTAGTGCAAGAAAAGAAAATACCGCGTGCAAGTGCAAAGTTCGTGTGGCAAGCAACAACAACAGCAAAATGCAAATGTAAATGCAACAGCAGCGAATATCAGCAAGATAACAACGAGAACAGCAGCAGCAGCAACAACAACTACAACATCAGCAACAACAACTACTACTGCGAGAGTGAAACAACATCAGCAGCAACAACAACAACAAGAATATACAAAAATGTCACGAACTTACACGAATGATTGCAACGCATTGGTATGATTTCGTATTAAGTTCTTAAAAAAATACAAATACAAATAAAAATAAAATAAAATATATATATATATATATTATGTCATATGTATATCTATTACCTACGAACTACAACAACAACAATAAGAACAAATACAAGTACAACAATCAATATGCACAAAACTTCTTGTGTGCAAAAACCTCTTTTTGCCCTTTAAATGAACATGTAAATTTATGTAAAAGGCGGAAAAGAGGGCAGATTTTCCTTCTGCTCCCCCTTCTCCTTACCGTTGCGTTTGCTGTTTGCTGCTTATTTATTTATTTATTTTTTTTTTTTAAATACTCTTGTAAATTAATTATAAAATCACTTTAGCTCTCTCTCTATGTGTCCTATTTATGTATATGAGCTGCAAACATTATATATCATTTATTTCTCTCTGTCTCTCTGTACTTCCGACCTTCCTTCCTTTGTTCATTGCACTGTTCCTGATGTAGATGAAATCGATAGCCTTAAGTTGGAACAAACGCGTCTGGGATTACAGTGTGCGGATGCACAGAGACGCGAAAAGATACTCATGCGACGTCTGGCCAACAAAGAGCAAGAGTTTCAGGATTACGTGGTATGTGTTATACATCAAGTATACTTATATATATTTGATGTTTATGTCTGTCTATATACATACATACATACATACATACATATGTTCAATTAATCATTTATATATATTTTGTATAGAGTCAAATTGCTGAATATAAGGCACAGCAGGCGCCAACGGCATTGGCACTGCGCACTGCATTACTTGATCCGGCTGTCAATTTGTTATTTGAGCGTCTCAAGAAAGAGCTGAAAGCCACAAAGGCGAAACTTGAGGAGACGCAGAATGAGTTATCGGCGTGGAAATTTACTCCCGACTCAAATACAGGCAAACGTTTAATGGCCAAATGTCGTTTATTATATCAGGAGAATGAAGAGTTGGGTAAAATGACATCGAATGGACGACTAGCAAAGCTAGAAACAGAATTGGCAATGCAAAAGAGTTTCAGTGAAGAAGTTAAAAAATCACAATCAGGTTTGTATATAAAATATCCACAACAAACTTAAAATATATAAAAATTGATTTTAATTTTATTTATTTATTTTTTACTTACAGAACTTGATGATTTCCTACAGGAATTGGATGAAGATGTTGAGGGTATGCAGAGTACCATATTATTTTTACAACAAGAGTTAAAGACAACACGCGATCGTATACAAATACTAGAGAAAGAAAATACACAGCTGCGACAGTTAACTCACGATTATAGTCCAAAGGAAACCATTGACAATGCAGCAACGACGGCATCAGCAACGGGAACGGCAATAGCAGCAACATCAACAACGACAACGATAACAACGTCATCGTTGGCACCAAATGGCGAAAATACTAATAACAAAAACCAGTTCCAGCAACCTAGCAGCGTCAATAATAACAGCAGCAGCAGTGGCATTATTAAGAGACTAGAGACGATCGATGAAAATGCCTGCCAGGAGACAACAATTGTTGTACCTGATTATTATAATGGCAATAACAAAAATGAACAACAGACTGTGGCAACAGAGATTTTAATACCCGATGATTGTAGCAATAGTAATGGTAGTAAAAATGGTGCTGTTGCACGATTGGCGCGAAAACGCAATTATGAAGAAGAGAAGGAGATTGCACCTGCAGTTGTATGCGTTCCAGATACACCGGCAGTGCCAGCAATGCGAGAGATAACTACACCACGAACTCTACCGCCCAAAAAGTCAAAGCTCCGTGGCATAGCCACACGCCGTACTTCACAATTGGAAGAGGAACAACAGCAGCAGCAACAACAACAAGCTATCGGTGTAATATCAGCAACGCCGCTGGTGCTAGATAATGCAGTCGCTGGCATGGCTAGTGAGGAATCAACGTTAGCCACACCAGTAGCTACGGCAGCTAATACAACAAATACACAATTAGATCAGATGATACAGCCAGGTGTAGTTGCGGACGCTGAAACGGGTCCAACAGCCCCAGCACGCATACTGACACGTCGCCGATCTGTGCGCATGCAACAGAATGGCAGCAGCAGCGGCATTGACTATTAAGCCAGTTAACAAACAATATGCCGGCACGGCACAGAATGTGTTTCTGTTTACATTTTTATAATTTCGTCATAAATTTCGTTAACTAATTAACATTAACTATTTTTGACGTTTATTTTGTGAATTGAGATTCAAAAGACCTTGGCGGTTTATTATATATACTTACATATATATATATACATACATATATATATTATTTCTCTTTTTTTTACACATGTTTATTGTAAAAAAAAAATAAATCGTATATTGTTTTATTTATGCGAACATGCATTATGCAGCATATATATATAATACACAAACCTAATTGCTTAGTAAAAAAAAAAACAACAAAAGAAATGCATATAATACCTATATATATATATATATATATATATATATATTGTTATATATACATCTATATATATATATATATTTATATAGTATACTATTACTGTATATATTGTATACTGTATATTTTAAAGAAATTTTGAACACTTAAATTAAATCGACATGAGATAATATTAATTTACAAATCATTCATTAAATTAATTAATTCTCAAAACAAGTGAAAACATTATGTTTTTTAATGACAGTTGAAAATTTAATAATAAAACAAGAAAAGAATTGTTCGGAACTCTCATTGTCGTTTAGCTAAATTAGCTTTTAACTATTGAATTAAGCAATTTTTGTAAAACGTACAAGTTGTAAAAGTATAGACAACTTATGTTAAAATAAATTGTTAAGCATAAAACAAATAATTTCTGCTCATTTATTTATTGATTATTTAAATGTTTATTTTGGTAAGTAGAAATATTACAGATTTATAATAATTATTGAAGTCTTAATGTTATTATGTGTGTGTGTGTGTGTGTATATATATGTTTATATTATTTACTGTACGATTTTATTTAAAGCTCAAAGAGTGTACAGATTTCGTGAGTATTCAATCTGCTAATTGTATCCAATATAGTGTTACCAAAAGCATTTTGAAGCTTATGGCAGGGTAATCCAATAATTTTTGGCAAAATATCACAAGTGTGTGAAACTAAACACATTATCCTTTGACGTTTTCTCGGAGTGTCAACCGTTGCCTTAATTCTGCCAACAAAAATCTCACATAGCATCTGCAAATTACCCTCAGGATCAGCTTGATTAATATTTAGCTGGACATCCTGCTTTATTTCTTCATAATCGGCCCATAAAGTAAACATATCATTTGTGGTTAAGTTGCCGCAATTTGGCGCGGACTCATCAAATTCAACTGACATACAAAATTTACAAAAAATTTGATTAAATTAATTTCTCGGATATATTTTTAATATGATACTTACAGTTCTCTTCAGTTACTAACTTTTGGCACGCAAAGTGACATACTTCATCAGGATGAATTTTACTAATCAAGTCTAAGGCAGCATCACCATATCCATAAACTATTTTACTGCAGGAATCTCCAATAAAGTGAGGCAGTATGTGACACATATGAAGCAATTGTCTTTTCACATGTAATCGCTTGGTCCTTGTGTTTAGCCTTTCCTTAATCTTGGCGATAATAATTTCACATACAACACAAAACGGTCCCTGTGGATCCTCTTGATTCATCTCGTACTGAGCAATTTCAGCTTCTGAGATGTCTAGAGTATTTAACAGTATACCGACCAATTTTTCATCTTGAAGAAAACTTTTCAAGTCTTCGAGCTTAGACAGAGGTACATCAATTGCAACTAATATAAAAATGAAATGAAATAAAATTATTTAAATTGGAAATGTATTTTTGTTGTATTTTCTACTTACAATCCTCTTGAGGATCATTGGCTTTACACATGCCAATCCGTTTGCAGATCGCATCAGCTGGCATATTCTTTACCATCATATCAATAATCGCATCAGCATGTTTATTCACCATACTCTCACATAAATGCTTTAATGCCTTTAACTTATTGCAAACCCGTCCCATAGCATTTTTGATGGAATCTCTGTCTCCATGTTTTGCCATATGTTTCAAAGTATCAATTGCTGTCTTACAAGCAGTACATTTGCCACCTTTGGTGGGAGAGTCAATTGTGTTTTCTAGATCGTTAGATGATTGTTCAATTAAGTTTTCATCTTCAAAAATAGACTCAATGGAGCTATCTTCAAGATCGTTGACTCTACACATGCCAATCCTCTTGCAGATCGCATCAGCTGGCATATTCTTTACCATCATATCAATAATCGCATCAGCGTGACTATTCACCATACTCTCACATAAATGCTTTAATGCCTTCAACTTGTTGCAAACACGTCCCATAGCATTTTTAATGGAATCTCTGTCTCCATGTTTTGCCATATGTTTCAAAGTATCAATTGCTGTCTTGCAAGCAGTACATTTGCCACCTTTGGTCGGAGACTCAGTTAAAATATCTAGATCGAATGATGACTGTTCGATTCCATCTTCAAAAATAGACTCAATGGAGCTATCTTCAAGATCGTTGACTCTACACATGCCAATCCTCTTGCAGATCGCATCAGCTGGCATATTCTTTACCATCATATCAATAATCGCATCAGCATGACTATTCACCATACTCTCACATAAATGCTTTAATGCCTTTAACTTGTTGCAAACACGTCCCATAGCATTTTTGATGGAATCTCTGTCTCCATGTTTTGCCATATGTTTCAAAGTATCAATTGCTGTCTTGCAAGCAGTACATTTGCCACCTTTGGTGGGAGATTCAATTGTGTTTTCTAGGTCGTTAGATGATTGTTCAATTAAGTTTTCATCTTCAAAAATAGAGTCAATTGAGGTTTCTTGTGGATCGTGTGCTCTACACATGCCAATCGACTTGCAGATCTGTTCTGTTGGCATTTTCTTTTTTATCATATTGATAATCTTATCGGCATGATGGTTCACCATTTCCTCACACAAATGTTTAATGACCAGCAACTTTTTGCATGCTTGCTTGACTGCAGTTTTCTCTCCAAATCTTGCCAAATGTTTGAAAGCATCAATTGCCGTTTTGCATCCTGTACATTTGCCACCTTTGGTCGGAGATTCAGTTGAAATTTCTAGATCGAATGATGACTGTTCGATTCCATCTTCAAAAGTAGACTCAATGGAGCTATCTTCAAGATCGTTGACTCTACACATGCCAATCCTCTTGCAGATCGCATCAGCTGGCATATTCTTTAGCATCATATCAATAATCGCATCAGCATGACTATTCACCATACTCTCACATAAATGCTTTAATGCCTTTAACTTATTGCAAACCCGTCCCATAGCATTTTTGATGGAATCTCTGTCTCCATGTTTTGCCATATGTTTCAAAGTATCAATTGCTGTCTTACAAGCAGTACATTTGCCACCTTTGGTGGGGAAATCAATAGAGTTTTCTAGATCGTTTGATGATTGTTCGATTAAGTGTCCATATTCAAAAACAGATTCAATCGACTTATCTAGATCGTTCAATAATTGTTCATTCAAGTTTTCTTGAACAATTGAAACTAGTGTAAAGGCAACATGAAAATAAATCAATTAATTCATTAAAATCTTTTTTTTTTAGTATAATATTTTAATACTTACAATCCTCTTGTGGATCGTGAACTTTGCATATGTTAATCGACCTGCAGATCTCTTCTGTTGGCACTTTCCTTTTTATCATATCGATAATCTTATCTCCATTATGTTTCACTATATCCTCACAAAAATGTTTCATGCCTAAAGTTATCTTGCTGCAAACTATTTCCAATGCATGTTTGATTCCATTAATATCTCCACGTTTTGCCATATGTTTCAAAGTACCAATTGTTGCTTTGCAAACTTTGCATTTGAATGAATTTTTCAGAGGCGATTCAATTATCTCGGATTCATCGTATTGATCGTTGCCCATGCTTGTGAATACAGAAGTTCCGATTTCCTCTAATGATAGATAGACAGTAATTAAATTAGTAATCATTTCGACGTAGAGATTAGTTTGTTGATACTTACCATCAATTTCCTGGTATAGGAGGCAAACGTTGATCTTTCTGCATACTTCATGATAGTCGACATTAGCCTCAATTAATTTAATAATCAAATCCATATTTTTATGTATCATAGCCTCACACTTGTCTTGTTGATCGGGCATATTGAGATGATGGCAGACATAGTTTAAGGCTACTTTAACATTAGCAGAATGATGCTTAACTAAATTTTCCAATATCTTGATGGCTTTTTTACAGATCATACAGTCGGACGAATCCCTGGACTTGGAAGTCTCAATGGCAGTAATATCAATTTCGGCATGCTTATGACAGGCACCTATTAAAAAGCAAAGACCTTCGACATCCATGTTAACTACAAACATGTTATATAAAACATGAGAATATTGATCTACAATTTTAAGGCAATCATCCTTAAAATTATGTGTTAAACGACAAAATCCTTGTAGCTTTGCTTTAAATTTCGGCTCTGTCGTATTTTTGAGTACATGGTCGCGGAGATATGTCAATACATGTTTACAACGTGTGCAGTATATTCTATCTTTTTTTCCAGAGGGGACCAAGTCTTCCGATATTACCACTTCCGTAGTATCTTTACATATGCCTGTGACATGACAGATATCATTTGAGTCGAAATGCTGTTTTGCAACGTCATATATGACATTGAAATAATTAAATACAATATTGGCGCATGTCTCCGATAGATTTTCTAGACTATAACAAGAGTTAAGTAGATGTTCGGCCATATCCTCTCGCTTAATTGACTGGAATTTCTCCTTTGCTGACAAGGATAAAAGGTTGCAAGTAGTGCATGATATCTGATCAGGCTGTGTCTGTGCTTCTACATCGTACAAAGATTGTAAGAGATCATTCTGCACTTTATCTGTATTGCATAGCTCAATGACAGTGCAAATTTGCTATTAGATTGAACAATGAAATAAGTTAATCAATTTCATATAATATATTTGTATATAGATTGAATTTACCGCATTTGACATTTGTGATGACAACAGTTCGTTGAGGTCAGCAGAGCTTTGTTTTATCATAGCCATACATTCTTCTTGAACCTGTTCGCCAGCTAGCTGACTGCAAGATTCTTCGAATAAAGTCAAAAGTTCCGTTTCGGCATTGTCGCAGGGTAACCTGTTGCGGATTTGTCCAATTGTATCCTGACATAGCTGACACATAGGACCAATGTCTTCTGGCACAGGTTTAACCTCCCAGTCCACGAGGATGCAATGGCTAATGGCATCGCAGCGTTTCGCAGTGCTGTGAAACACATTAAAAAAAATAAAAAAAAATGAGATTATGTTTTATAAATAATATGTACGGGTAAAGTCGCTATTGTGTCGGTATAAATATACTACTTTGCGGTGCAATGGGTATTCGTAATGCTATTATGTATGTTTTATGAATAATAATTAAAAATAATACAATTTATCTTTGGCATGCCGAAGATTTCATACCCTTACAGGCTTAAAACAACAAGTTTTTACTATAACGTCCGATAACGTTCGAATTGCAATAGGAATAATTATGCCAAGACTCATTCTTATGGAATCCCCTGATAATTTTTTTTTTGTGGTAATAAAAATATTACAGAATTCTGTTTAATGGAAATATACCCAGACGAAGTTATACATTTCTTAGGCTTGGTTTTTATAATACGGGTCCTATAGTATATTTATGTGGTATAATACGAATTCGTATATTTGTATATTTATGTATTTCACTGATAGCAGTATTTACAGATAATGAATTCGAGCTATTTAAAACTTACCTTAAGTTGTTGCATAGTTCTAGTGATTCAGTGCTGCATTCGTTATCATTGGAAATAATATCAAGTGGCGTGCCGCAAACAATAGCTCCTTAAAAATATAATGTGGAAATATTCATTATAGTATATGGGAAATCCAATGACATTTTTAACACGAAATAAATCCTTAAGTTTTGCACAAATTTTAATTTAAATATTAATAAATTGATCCGATAAAATCTCACAAAGTATATATATTCTTAAACAGTATCAAGGTCCTAATCAAATTCCGCATGTTTGTTGGACTTTTAATAGATTAGTTTCACATTTAAAATATTATTTGAATGAAGCTTGGTATAAGTACTTTATATAACTTTTTACTAAAAGCTATATATTGGTTTTAATGTCATTTTCATGTCACGAACGATCGGTAATGAATGCTGTGATTATATATAACACTTGTTCCGGTAAAAAAAAATACAAGATAAGTAACACATTCTTTTTAAGTTTTATTAAAACTGGATCATTTCATTATTCCTCTGCCCTTGGAACTA
>JBAMBR010003651.1:0-13231 GCA_037044475.1 Zaprionus obscuricornis | reverse complement strand
TCTGTAAAGATTTTTTTATACCCGGAAATCTATAGGGTACGGTGGGTATAATCAGTAAGCAATGTCTATAAGAAGGCGTGACACAGCCCATAAGGCATTTACATTTCTACTCAGTATCAACCGTCAAACCGATCAGCTATATCCGCCCGTCGATCCGTTCAATTTCCTGGATTTTGTTAAACTAGAAGATAAGGGACTCCAAAAAGCTTTCACTAATTGCAGATTAATTATATTTTTGATAATTCCTAATATAAAATATTTCGGATCACACATAATACTATGAAACACATAAGCTAGACATCTGAAGATTCATTGATAACCTTGGAGATTAGACACTTTCCCTGTCTACCGGGTAACCTATAGTTGAGCAATTTTCTTACATATTGTAGCTTTAATTTTTTTACAATTTTCTTATCATTTTTATACTCAGCAAAAAATAAGAAAAATTATAATTTGTCAAAGAATGAATTTTTTTATTAAAAATATTTGCATAATTATAAGATTATAGAATCAGGCTTATATATAAGTATAACAACAATTGTGTAACTATATATTTAAATCGCATTCAGCTTAAATCGTGCATTGATATTAACGGAACTCAGTTCAGTGACCAGAAACTTGAACGAAAATGGAATTTCAATCATTGAGACGCTGCCATTATCGCCGCATAGACGACACGATTCTGGCTGGGATGTCAGTCCGCCAGTTTCATTACGTTTAACAATCTGCTGCAATGGCGATAGAATGCTGCCACATTTGTGACAGACTAATGTATGTGTCTTATCTGAGTTGTGGAAGAGACGATCCTGCAGAAGGAATGCAGCACCATGTGATATTAATGCATCACGTTCCATTTCACCAAAACGTACACCGCCACCACGTTTTCTACCCTTGATGGGCTGATTGGTGCGTGCCTCGACAGCGCCCGTAGAACGCACTTGCCATTTGTCGAAGACCATGTGACGCAAGCGTTGATAATGCACAACGCCAAAGAAAATATCCGCTGTCATTTCACGTCCATCGATGCCGGAATAGAGTCGCTCGGTGCCATAATAGTTATATCCGCCGGCCTCAAGTGTTTTGCCAAAATAATCAATGGCCGTGTTATCCTCGGAGAAACGGAATGGTGTTGCATCATAGACGCCACCATGCAACGCTGCACTTTTCCCTGCCATTGTTTCGATCATCATAGCAATTGTCATACGCGATGGGAAACCATGTGGATTGAAGACAATATCCGGTATCAAACCTGACTCTGTGAAGGGCAAATCTTCTGCCGGATACTTTTGTGAGCAGATACCCTTTTGGCCGGCACGTGAAGCAAACTTATCACCAATTGTCGCCGGACGTGGCACACGCAATGTGATGCAGACTGTTTTACGTGGCGTCAACTCATAGCCGCCCAATTGTCGTATGCTATCCACAAAGCAATCCTCTTTCTCATCCATCTTGACCACCTTATAGGTGGAGACTTCACCATCAAAGTAACAGTACAGTGGAGAGCCATAACTCATCTTGCTACCCGGATGCGGCAGACCATCTGTGTCCAAGTATTTGTTTAGTTCTGGCATATGGGGATTACGTGCGAAATAACTTTGCTTCTTGGCCAGCTGCACAAATTTGGACTTGTAGATGCTACCATAGGCAAAGCCACGCTCATAGGCAGCCTTATTAATGATCATGGCATCCTCCATATCATAGCCTGTATACGAAATGACAGCAACAATTGCATTTGTGCCCATGGCAAAGTCATCCAAATTTATATTATCATGATGCACAGGACGGAACAGAGGCGTGCCCGGAGTTTGTAGTCGATAAAGTTTATTTGCCGCCTGTTTGGGCCAATTAAGGCATGGTGTTCCCATCGTTTGTTTACCCATCTGACATTGATACATGTTACGTGGAGATTGATTATAATCTGGCATCGGTATCAAGTTAGCCAAATTGCTCATGAAATGTGTCTTTGATAATTCCAGATGTGTGGTGAAATCAGGATACATTTCTTTTTCATCGATAGCAATTTCCATGTAGACTTGCTCCATGGTGCCAATATATTCAATCTTTTGCCATTTAATATTCCAGACGGGACGCATCATACGTGCGGGTCCCGTGAATAGGAATAGTCCTGGAAATTGTCCATTTTTCTTATATGGAACGAAACCGATTTCCATCATTGGGGGCACTTCGCCAGTGATTTTAGCATAGCGTAATTCATCGATAATTTTGGTAGCTTCATTCTGGAAGATGTGTCCCAAATGTTTGCCATCGAGAAATACAACATAGAGCTTGGCATCCGGATAATTGTATTGATTCAATGGCAGCATGCCCATGTTAAAGAGCTTGGGAGCAATTGCCTGCGAGAACAGTGAGAAAGAGAGAGAAAAGTTAAATTAATCCTGACTTGGCTTCTGACCTGGGATTAGCTACTAACCTCAATTAGTTTAGGATCAGCACGCTTGGATAGTTCACAGGTGAGCGTTAAATGATTCAACAGACCACAAGGTGTGCCATCAGGTGTATGCACGGGACAAATGAAACCCCAAGCATCAGGCAACAATTGACGGGCTTCCGTTGTGCGCATTGTTGTGAAATAGGAACCACGATGAATGGCCCGAAAGTGGGACATATATCGCATCCGATTAATATTCTCAGCCATGATGACCAAGCCGGAGTTTTGCATTAGTCCCAAACCAGTGCGGCTATTGATATTTCCCGTGGCCAGAAAGGATTCAATGGAACGTCCAACGCCACCTAGGCGTAATGCTTGATTAAAGATGCTGCTGGTCAGCAGTGCATCCGGTGTATTGAGTTTCTTTTGTAGGGTCTTTCGTACTATCATCAGCCAAGTCTCAATACGTTCACTAATATATTTCTGATAGAGATGTCCTGGCAGCAAGACCTCCTGCATCATTGCAGAATCAACATTTTCCACTTTATATTTGCCTTGCGCGCATTGAAAGAGTTTCTGTATCATGAAGACAATCATTTCGAACTTCTCCTCATTGGTCTTTAGATGCACCATGACTCGTTCAGACAATACAAAATTTGTTACATCCTCAACCGGTGACCATTCAGGAACTTCAGCTATGCGTGAACGGAATATTGTGCCGACGAAGGAACGACACTCGGCCGAGGTATAGACACCTTCATTGTGTACCTCACGTAGCATAGTCTGCACACAATTTGAGTAGTATTCATCGGTTTCGTAGCCTTGAACCAGACGATCATAGATCTGTTCATCTGTGTAGTCCATGAGACATTTGAGGATGAGACATACTGGTAAATAGGATAAACGCTTGGCGTGGGAGAACATAAAGCGTGCGGTGCCATTGTGTAGATAATGTAAAACATTTGTCAGTGACATTTCATCATCGCGCACCGTTTGTACCATGACGCCAAGCTCACTGAAATTGTGTCCACGGTCTTTCCATGATGAACGTTTCACACAGATGGGATGATTACGTCGTGTCATGATCAACATGCGTACAATTTTTTCATTGCCACGTATCACAAAGATTCCACCCCAGTCGCTGTCATGTTCTCCATGATCGATCATTTGCTGTGGCGTCGCTTTATGCAAATTACAGGCACGTGAACGTAACATAATTGGCACTTCGCCCACATCGACGTTGATGGCCGGTTTCTCGATATCATTGACACTCCATCCCACACGCACTGAGCACATGCCTGAGTATGTGGCGTGCATTTGGCGTGCATCGGTTGGATAAATTTCACGTTTCTTCACATCTATTACATCCACCGGCACCTGTGGCTTAGCTATCCAAACACTTTCGATTTTAAATTTAATGCGCTCACCAGCAGCTGATTGCATTTGGTGACATAGGGCATACTTTGCAATACTGTCTAAGCCAATAGTTAACATTTCATCAAATGAATCAACATGTGGAGCACCCAAATTTTCGAGGTACTATAAGAATAAAGGAAAAATCATTTAGAATTTATATGCTTATTGTTATTATATTTTTACCTTATTTAATTTTTTTGGTGTTTGTTTAAATTCTGGCCGCGAATTTGTCAGCACTGGATATAATTTCATTTCGTCCATTATTGAAGAATTCTCTTTTAAAAACACATAAACAAAATTTCGTCAATTTTCCGTTGCACGTGCTGTGCAATTAATCGATAATAGTCGTAACGTATATCGAGAGTGCTGCCAACTTGTTGAAATGCTATGTTGTTTTATTTTGTGAGGTAACGCAAAGGATTGTACTGGTGTGACGTCACGTTATCATAATTTCTATAAAAACGTCAGATTGCATTAAGCAAGTGTTAATAATTTAAATATATAAATATATTAACTAACATAATTAATTATTTATTAAAACAGCTAAACAAATATGGATATAATTTGCTTGTAGTTGTTGTGTCAACTTCTCTTGTGATATTTCGTGAATTTCGATAGTTTTCGCTCATCGAAGCCAACAGGTGGCTTGGCGCCATAATTATGCTTCTCTAACAAAGTGCAAGTGCAATTATTATAGGAATTTATTTATGCATATTAAATATGTAAATGTAAAGTGTTTGTGTTTTGCCGTAGTGCATAGTGAATCAGTGTTGAATCTACAATTTGTTGCAAACACGTAGCAAAATGCACTTAACGGAAATGAACGGTAAGTCGGAAGTGACAAAATGCAGTTGCTATTATTGTAGTTGTTGTTGTTTTTATTATTGTTGACAATTTGTTGCATTTACATATAAATAAAGGATGCAGAAGATGATTTCTTGTCAGTGTGTAAAAGATTTGCTTACAATGTTAGGTGTATAGTGATTTTGTTGCTCTAATTAACCGCAGTCTTGCTTGAGATGAAAGTTTTTAGGGCAAGGGGAGGGGGAGGGGCGGGGGCCTCTCTGTTGGTATGCGTGACATGTAAGCATAATGAAGCTGAAAAAGTTTTTACAGTTT
This sequence comes from Zaprionus obscuricornis, assembly GCA_037044475.1. NCBI lineage: Eukaryota > Metazoa > Arthropoda > Insecta > Diptera > Drosophilidae > Zaprionus > Zaprionus obscuricornis. The sequence continues at coordinate 8,307 of JBAMBR010003651.1, read as the reverse complement.
GTTTGTTTGTTTTTTTTTATAGTTATTATTAACTTTCGACTGAGACTCAGAGCAAAAACTTAAGAAAACATGAGCCAAGCCAAGAGTGACACATACACACACACATACACGCACACGCACACAAAGAAACAGAAGGCGCTTCGGTTTATTATTCCATTATAATGAACACAATGCATACAGCTAGCTAACTCTTTCGCACACATACGCTTTGTCTGTTTATCGCTAGCGTGCTCTCACTCTATCATTCTTACACTATTGCTTGGCTCTCAACGTTTTTGCTGGCAAATGTCCTTGGCTCTTGTTACTTTCGCTGCTGCACATTTGCCTGGTGTGCAATCTCGACTAAACTTGATGATAAAGGCATTGTATCAGGTGCTGGGGACGTTGTCGGAGGCGGGTCGCTTACATTTTATTTTTATTTTTCATTGTTGTTGTTTTTCTACTGACTGAGCTAACAAAGAGGCAACATGGCAAATTGCATTGTTGATTTTCATTTTCAAGCCTGAGCTGTCTCTTCGAGTGTCTCACTCTCTCTCGCTCCCGCTCTCTCTCTCACACTCACTTAGTCTCTCACGCTGCTGGGTGACACTTAGCATCAGGAAACCCTAGCAAATGTGTGCGCCATGCCTCCCCCCCGCCCCGCGCCGCCCCGCTCCCACCTCTGTTTCCTTTGCAATGCTCATTCAAAGTCATTGCTGCGTGTTTCCCACTTTTTCAAATGCCGTCGACAATGGGCAAGTTACTCCGAAAATAACAAAAAAAAAAAAATTATTTGCGCTTTTTTTTTTGTTGGCAGTGGAAAAAATCTGTTGCAAAATGCATTTTCATTTGAAACTTTTACCCAAAAACTTTACTCGCTGAGTGCAGCTGAAAAAAAAAATGTAAAGAAAAATAAGGAAAAACAATGCAAACAAAACACAAACAATTGCACAGCACATGCTGCTGCTGCTGCTGCTGCTGCCTTATATATGGACTTACATTAGCCCCCCCCCCCCCCCCTCCCTCAACTCTATATGTCACATGCTAAAAAAAATAAGTTGGCATCAGCAAGCAGAAGTTTTTATACACTTACAAGCTGCATTATATGTTATAGTTCAACGATCTGAACCAAAATTGACAAGCAACAAAAATATTTTTCATACAAGATTTTTGATCAGTCGATGCGATGACAGCTATATGATATAGTTGCTCGATCTGATCTACTTTTTTATTAGCTGCAACAGCAGTTAATTACGCTAGCTAATATACTCTAGTTAGTGTATAAAAATAAAAAACAAAGAGCAATAGTTTTATTTCTTAATAAGTTTTCATTGTACGACAAAATGTCTGGGGAAGCTTACTATATATATATATTTATATATATATAGTATATGGCATATATTGTAAGATATGTATAGATTTTGATGTCATGCTGATTGTTCCTATGTCTGGCATATGTTATACTTAGGGGATTTCCTTTCTTACTCGTCGGATTTTGCATTATCTCTACAAATTTGTAGAAATTTGTTTAGATTTTTCAAAGATTATTCCTAGGAAATGTTCTATATGTTCTTGTAGTGTAAGACTCATGAAACTTTCTCAAATTGTGCTTGTCAGCATTACAATGAAATTAAATTTAATTTCAACATGATTTGACGGAATATTACATTGTCAATGCCAGATTTATGAGCACAAAACTAGCTCAGTGTCAAGGAAAATGTCAGAAAGAAAAAAAAAAAAAAAGTTGACACGCTTCAGCAAATGTTTTTGTTGTTTTGATTGAAATATGTGGCAACTGTTATTTTTTTATATAGTATGCGATCATATATTATTGGATGATATATATATGCATTTATATATATATCTATATAATATTTAATATTATATTTATTGTCTATGGAACCTATGACTAACATAGACAATAAATATAATATTAAATATTATATAGATATATATATATAAATGCATATATATATCATCCGATAATATATGATCGCATACTATATAAAAAAAATAACAGTTGCCACATATTTCAATCAAAACAACAAAAACATTTGCTGAAGCGTGTCAACTTTTTTTTTTTTTTTTTTTTTCTTTGACATTTTCCTTGACACTGAGCTAGTTTTGTGCTCATAAATCTGGCATTGACAATGTAATATTCCGTCAAATCATGTTGAAATTAAATTTAATTTCATTGTAATGCTGACAAGCACAATTTGAGAAAGTTTCATGAGTCTTACACTACAAGAACATATAGAACATTTCCTAGGAATAATCTTTGAAAAATCTAAACAAATTTCTACAAATTTGTAGAGATAATGCAAAATCCGACGAGTAAGAAAGGAAATCCCCTAAGTATAACATATGCCAGACATAGGAACAATCAGCATGACATCAAAATCTATACATATCTTACAATATATGCCATATACTATATATATATAAATATATATATATAGTAAGCTTCCCCAGACATTTTGTCGTACAATGAAAACTTATTAAGAAATAAAACTATTGCTCTTTGTTTTTTATTTTTATACACTAACTAGAGTATATTAGCTAGCGTAATTAACTGCTGTTGCAGCTAATAAAAAAGTAGATCAGATCGAGCAACTATATCATATAGCTGTCATCGCATCGACTGATCAAAAATCTTGTCTGAAAAACATTTTTGTTTCTTTTAGTAAACTCTTAGACATGCTTGTCAATTTTGGTTCAGATCGTTAAACTATAACATATAATGCAGCTTGTAAGTGTATAAAAACTTCTGCTTGCTGATGCCAACTTTTTTTTTTAGCATGTGACATATAGAGTTGAGGGAGGGGAGGGGGGGGGGGCTAATGTAAGTCCATATATAAGGCAGCAGCAGCAGCAGCAGCAGCATGTGCTGTGCAATTGTTTGTGTTTTGTTTGCATTGTTTTTCCTTATTTTTCTTTACATTTTTTTTTTCAGCTGCACTCAGCGAGTAAAGTTTTTGGGTAAAAGTTTCAAATGAAAATGCATTTTGCAACAGATTTTTTCCACTGCCAACAAAAAAAAAAGCGCAAATAATATTTTTTTTGTTATTTTCGGAGTAACTTGCCCATTGTCGACGGCATTTGAAAAAGTGGGAAACACGCAGCAATGACTTTGAATGAGCATTGCAAAGGAAACAGAGGTGGGAGCGGGGCGGCGCGGGGCGGGGGGGGGAGGCATGGCGCACACATTTGCTAGGGTTTCCTGATGCTAAGTGTCACCCAGCAGCGTGAGAGACTAAGTGTGTGAGAGAGAGAGAGAGAGAGAGCGAGAGAGAGTGAGACACTCGAAGAGACAGCTCAGGCTTGAAAATGAAAATCAACAATGCAATTTGCCATGTTGCCTCTTTGTTAGCTCAGTCAGTAGAAAAACAACAATAACAACAACAACAACAACAATGAAAAATAAAAATAAAATGTAAGCGACCCGCCTCCCCCAACGTCCCCGGCACCTGATGCAATGCCTTTATCATCAAGTTTAGTCGAGATTGCACACCAGGCAAATGTGCAGCAGCGAAAGTAACAAGAGCCAAGGACATTTGCCAGCAAAAACGTTGAGAGCCAAGCAATAGTGTAAGAATGATAGAGTGAGAGCATGCTAGCGATAAACAGACAAAGCGTATGTGTGCGAAAGAGTAAGCTAGCTGTATGCATTGTGTTCATTATAATGGAATAATAAACCGAAGCGCCTTCTGTTTCTTTGTGTGCGTGTATGTGTGCGTGTATGTGTGTGTGTGTATGTGTCACTCTTGGCTTGGCTCATGTTTTCTTAAGTTTTTGCTCTGAGTCTCAGTCGAAAGTTAATAATAACTATAAAAAAAAACAAACAAACAAACTGTAAAAACTTTTTCAGCTTCATTATGCTTACATGTCACGCATACCAACAGAGAGGCCCCCGCCCCTCCCCCTCTCCTTACCCTACCAACTTTCATCTCAAGCAAGACTGCGGTTAATTAGAGCAACAAAATCACTAGACACCTAACATTGTAAGCAAATCTTTTACACACTGACAAGAAATCATCTTCTGCATCCTTTATTTATATGTAAATGCAACAAATTGTCAACAATAATAAAAACAACAACAACAATAACTACTACAATAATAGCAACTGCATTTTGTCACTTCCGACTTACCGTTCATTTCCGTTAAGTGCATTTTGCTACGTGTTTGCAACAAATTGTAGATTCAACACTGATTCACTATGCACTACGGCAAAACACAACACTTTACATTTACATATTTAATATGCATAAATAAATTCCTATAATAATTGCACTTGCACTTTGTTAGACAAGCACAATTATGGCGCCAAGCCACCTGTTGGCTTCGATGAGCAAAAACTATCGAAATTTACGAAATATCACAAAAGTTGACACAACAACTACAAGCAAATTATATCCATATTTGTTTAGCTCTTTTAATAAATAATTAATTATGTTAGTTAATATATTTATATATTTAAATTATTAACACTTGCTTAATGCAATCTCACATTTTTATAGAAATTATGATAACGTGACGTCACACCAGTATAATCCTTTGCGTTACCTCACAAAATAAAACAACATAGCATTTCAATAAGTTGGCAGCACTCTCGATATACGTTACGACAATTATCGATTACTTGCACAGCACGTGCAACGGAAAATTGACCAAATTTTGTTTATGTGTTTTTAAAAGAGAATTTTTCAATAATGGACGAAATGAAATTATATCCAGTGCTGACAAATTCGCGGCCCGAATTTAAACAAACACCAAAAAAATTAAATAAGGTAAAAATATAATAACAATAAGCATATAAATTCTAAATGATTTTTCCTTTATTCTTATAGTACCTCGAAAATTTGGGTGCTCCACATGTTGATTCATTTGATGAAATGTTAACTATTGGCTTAGACAGTATTGCAAAGTATGCCCTATGTCACCAAATGCAATCAGCCGCTGGTGAACGCATTAAATTTAAAATCGAAAGTGTTTGGATAGCTAAGCCACAGGTGCCGGTGGATGTAATAGATGTGAAGAAACGTGAAATTTATCCAACCGATGCACGCCAATGCACGCCACATACTCAGGCATGTGCTCAGTGCGTGTGGGATGGAGTGTCAATGATATAGAGAAACCGGCCATCAACGTCGATGTAGGCGAAGTGCCAATTATGTTACGTTCACGTGCCTGTAATTTGCATAAAGCGACGCCACAGCAAATGATCGATCATGGAGAACATGACAGCGACTGGGGTGGAATCTTTGTGATACGTGGCAATGAAAAAATTGTACGCATGTTGATCATGACACGACGTAATCATCCCATCTGTGTGAAGCGTTCATCATGGAAAGACCGTGGACACAATTTCAGTGAGCTTGGCGTCATGGTACAAACGGTGCGCGATGATGAAATGTCACTGACAAATGTTTTACATTATCTACACAATGGCACCGCACGCTTTATGTTCTCCCACGCCAAGCGTTTATCCTATTTACCAGTATGTCTCATCCTCAAATGTCTCATGGACTACACAGATGAACAGATCTATGATCGTCTGGTTCAAGGCTACGAAACCGATGAATACTACTCAAATTGTGTGCAGACTATGCTACGTGAGGTACACAATGAAGGTGTCTATACCTCGGCCGAGTGTCGTTCCTTCGTCGGCACAATATTCCGTTCACGCATAGCTGAAGTTCCTGAATGGTCACCGGTTGAGGATGTAACAAATTTTGTATTGTCTGAACGAGTCATGGTGCATCTAAAGACCAATGAGGAGAAGTTCGAAATGATTGTCTTCATGATACAGAAACTCTTTCAATGCGCGCAAGGCAAATATAAAGTGGAAAATGTTGATTCTGCAATGATGCAGGAGGTCTTGCTGCCAGGACATCTCTATCAGAAATATATTAGTGAACGTATTGAGACTTGGCTGATGATAGTACGAAAGACCCTACAAAAGAAACTCAATACACCGGATGCACTGCTGACCAGCAGCATCTTTAATCAAGCATTACGCCTAGGTGGCGTTGGACGTTCCATTGAATCCTTTCTGGCCACGGGAAATATCAATAGCCGCACTGGTTTGGGACTAATGCAAAACTCCGGCTTGGTCATCATGGCTGAGAATATTAATCGGATGCGATATATGTCCCACTTTCGGGCCATTCATCGTGGTTCCTATTTCACAACAATGCGCACAACGGAAGCCCGTCAATTGTTGCCTGATGCTTGGGGTTTCATTTGTCCCGTGCATACACCTGATGGCACACCTTGTGGTCTGTTGAATCATTTAACGCTCACCTGTGAACTATCCAAGCGTGCTGATCCTAAACTAATTGAGGTTAGTAGCTAATCCCAGGTCAGAAGCCAAGTCAGGATTAATTTAACTTTTCTCTCTCTTTCTCACTGTTCTCGCAGGCAATTGCTCCCAAGCTCTTTAACATGGGCATGCTGCCATTGAATCAATACAATTATCCGGATGCCAAGCTCTATGTTGTATTTCTCGATGGCAAACATTTGGGACACATCTTCCAGAATGAAGCTACCAAAATTATCGATGAATTACGCTATGCTAAAATCACTGGTGAAGTGCCCCCAATGATGGAAATCGGTTTCGTTCCATATAAGAAAAATGGACAATTTCCAGGACTATTTCTATTCACAGGACCCGCACGTATGATGCGTCCCGTCTGGAATATTAAATGGCAAAAGATTGAATATATTGGTACCATGGAGCAAGTCTATATGGAAATTGCTATCGATGAGAAAGAAATGTATCCTGATTTCACCACACATCTGGAATTATCAAAGACACATTTCATGAGCAATTTGGCTAACTTAATACCGATGCCAGATTATAATCAATCTCCACGTAACATGTATCAATGTCAGATGGGTAAACAAACGATGGGAACACCATGCCTTAATTGGCCCAAACAGGCGGCAAATAAACTTTATCGACTACAAACTCCGGGCACGCCTCTGTTCCGTCCTGTGCATCATGATAATATAAATTTGGATGACTTTGCCATGGGCACAAATGCAATTGTTGCTGTCATTTCGTATACAGGCTATGATATGGAGGATGCCATGATCATTAATAAGGCTGCCTATGAGCGTGGCTTTGCCTATGGTAGCATCTACAAGTCCAAATTTGTGCAGCTGGCCAAGAAGCAAAGTTATTTCGCACGTAATCCCCATATGCCAGAACTAAACAAATACTTGGACACAGATGGTCTGCCGCATCCGGGTAGCAAGATGAGTTATGGCTCTCCACTGTACTGTTACTTTGATGGTGAAGTCTCCACCTATAAGGTGGTCAAGATGGATGAGAAAGAGGATTGCTTTGTGGATAGCATACGACAATTGGGCGGCTATGAGTTGACGCCACGTAAAACAGTCTGCATCACATTGCGTGTGCCACGTCCGGCGACAATTGGTGATAAGTTTGCTTCACGTGCCGGCCAAAAGGGTATCTGCTCACAAAAGTATCCGGCAGAAGATTTGCCCTTCACAGAGTCAGGTTTGATACCGGATATTGTCTTCAATCCACATGGTTTCCCATCGCGTATGACAATTGCTATGATGATCGAAACAATGGCAGGGAAAAGTGCAGCGTTGCATGGTGGCGTCTATGATGCAACACCATTCCGTTTCTCCGAGGATAACACGGCCATTGATTATTTTGGCAAAACACTTGAGGCCGGCGGATATAACTATTATGGCACCGAGCGACTCTATTCTGGCATCGATGGACGTGAAATGACAGCGGATATTTTCTTTGGCGTTGTGCATTATCAACGCTTGCGTCACATGGTCTTCGACAAATGGCAAGTGCGTTCTACGGGCGCTGTCGAGGCACGCACCAATCAGCCCATCAAGGGTAGAAAACGTGGTGGCGGTGTACGTTTTGGTGAAATGGAACGTGATGCATTGATATCACATGGTGCTGCATTCCTTCTGCAGGATCGTCTCTTCCACAACTCGGATAAGACACATACATTAGTCTGTCACAAATGTGGCAGCATTCTATCGCCATTGCAGCAGATTGTTAAACGTAATGAAACTGGCGGACTGACATCCCAGCCAGAATCGTGTCGTCTATGCGGCGATAATGGCAGCGTCTCAATGATTGAAATTCCATTTTCGTTCAAGTTTCTGGTCACTGAACTGAGTTCCGTTAATATCAATGCACGATTTAAGCTGAATGCGATTTAAATATATAGTTACACAATTGTTGTTATACTTATATATAAGCCTGATTCTATAATCTTATAATTATGCAAATATTTTTAATAAAAAAATTCATTCTTTGACAAATTATA
>JBAMBR010003649.1:0-91897 GCA_037044475.1 Zaprionus obscuricornis | reverse complement strand
GCAAAATCTCAAAAATATTCATTCTATGCTACGCATTTAATCATAATCAAAATCTATGTTGCATTATTGTGTTGCAACAGCAATAATATTTTTTAGCCCAATCATAGGCACACTGTGCAATGTGGCTTGAAACGCGCCTTTTTAACTGGAAAATCTAAATCGTGCTAGTTCGTGCAATCGCTTTAATTAAAGTTTGCTCTTAAAGTAACATTGTACAAATTAATGCTTTGCTGTTGGGACAACGCCTTAACCCAAAAGACCACAAAAAAAAAAAAATTATAACAACAACAACCAAAAATTCAACGACTTTCGCCTGGTAAACCGAACCACAGAAATATTTTCAAGTAATTTGTATAAAGAAAAAAAAAATATGTAAGAAATGAATATTGGCAATAAATCTGTAAAAAAAAAATAAACTGGTTAGGGTAGAAAGCAAAGAAAGACTCGGAAGCTTACTCTTCAACAAAGCTGAAAGATGTGTATGATGTGATGACCAGAAACTTCAAACAGGTTAACCATCAGCTAAAAGTCAATAAGTAAACATAGATCTTACATGTATCTTGCTATGCTATGATCAAGACACGTTTTGTCAGCATTTTATATATACATATATTGCGTGTGAATCGATTGGCTTCCGACAGCAGCTTGTCATGCAAATGAGCCAAAAGAGACTAATCCTTTACTTAAGCCGGCAATACAGCGTGCAGGAAAAGTAGTTAACAACATTGACATAATTTTTTTTTTGTTTTTTTTTTTCTTTGTGCAACACTTGTTGATCTTTTTTTTCACTAGTATTTTTTTTACTATTTTTTACCATTTTTTTGTTGTTGTTGTCAGCAATCCAAAAAACTTTCTCAAGCGCAAAAGTCTAAACAAAATTGTTCGACACACTCCCACGTTCACACCTTGAACGCACTGTGTTCAGTTGATATGAGATGGTCTAATGATTGAGCAGGCAGCCAAGTGGCCGGTGGCAGGGGGGGAAGTAAGAGAGAACTGAGACCACAACATGACCATTAGATGAACAAGATAATGAAAAGCAAAACAAAATAAACAAATTTGCCGTAATGAGGCAAAAGTCTTGTTGCACGGTGCACAATTTGTCTGCCTTCTCTGTCTGCCTTCTCTGTCTGTCTATTTGTTTGCTGGTTTTGTTTATTTCTTATTGGGGTTTTCAGCTTTTCAGTATTTTCACTTTCACAAAATCAGGCGAAAATCTTTCGGCCTACATGTTAAAGTAAACTTAAGACTTGTCTTGTCTTGTCTTGTATTCTGATTGCGAGACCTGCTTTCATTTTCATTGAACAAAAAAAAAAAAAAAAGTGAGACACAATTTGTTGGCATTACAACAGCAGCAACAGCAAAAAAATATAAACATGATCAACTGCAATAGCAACATACAACAACAAGAAGCTGTGACGCCTGTGCCTGGTAAAGTTGTTTAACCTAATTTTTGTTACTTGTAGCTTTTGGCTCGTGGATCAAGCGCTACGCAACTTTTGCAAAAAAAAAAAAAAAATAGCTGTTGAAGCGGCTTAAACGCATTAAACGCAACTTAAAGCTAAATCAAGTCAACATTGCACCTGTCTGTGGGCAGCCGCTGCTCTTGTTTAAAACATCAATAAAAAAAAAAATATATGAAAAAAAAAGTAAAAATTGAGCAAGTTGTCAGCTGAGATTGTAGAGCGCTGATAACTGCGCTGAATATTTGACTAATGAAAAAAGGAATTTTTTTTCTTTTTATAAATATTTTTATTTATTTTTTTATATTTTTATATTTATATTAATATTTTATTTTTTATATTTTTATATTTTTTATTTATATATTTATATATATATATATATAATCTGGAGGTATATATATAATATATAATTTAGTGAGGAATTTTATTTTATAAATATTTTTATTTATTTTTTTATAGTGTGTTGACGTATATATAATCTGGAGGTATATATATAATATATAATTTAGTAAGGAATTTTTTTTTATAAATATTTTTATTTATTTTTTTATAGTGTGTTGACGTATATATAATCTGGAGGTATATATATAATATATAATTTAGTAAGGAATTTTTTTTTATAAATATTTTTATTTATTTTTTTTATAGTGTGTTGGCATATAGAAACTATAGATATATATATATATATATATAATATATAATTTAGCGAGGAATTTTTTTTTTTTTTTTAAATATTTTTATTTATTTTTTTATATTTTTATATTTATATTAATATTTTATTTTTTATATTTTTATATTTTTTATATATATATTTATATATATATATAATCTGGAGGTATATATATAATATATAATTTAGTGAGGTATTTTTTTTTTTGTCGATTTGGCACGTAGCATCAAATGCGCGTGTGCAGCTCTATGCATAGTTGCTGAGCTGATATATAGGTATTACATATGGCATAGTCTGCTATATATTATATTTCTCTTACATTTTAATGCATAATTTTTCAAATGCAGCACAGCTAATGACAATAGCTTAAATGCCACTTAAATGAAAGTACAACAAGCTAACACTAATACATAGACACATATACATGCACACAAGCATATAATAAAATTGCATTATGTTATTTCAAAATAATTAAATAAAAATAATTTTTTTTTTTTTTATAACAAAAAGTCATTAAAAATCATTTGCTTAAATCTCTTTATGCCAACATCAACATCAACATCAACTAAAATTATGATATAACACTTGTAAATACAAATTTAAATAATTATTGTCTACACACAAACACACACACACAGTGAGTGAGAGACAAAAGCGCACTTAATGCAATTTAGTTGTAGCATAACATAAAAAAAAAAAAATAAAATAAAAATAAATTAAATAAAACTAGCATGAATTTTTATTTTAAGCTTGAACAAATTAATTTTTTTTTTTGCGCAAAAAATGTAAACAAAAATTTGTTTTGTTTGTCTTAATGTTTGTTCATTTTGTTTGCTTATAAATTAATGGCTTTTAATTATAATTTGCATATTGGACAAATACAAATTGTATGCTTTAATAGTATTATATATATATTTCTATATAATCTGTTGAGCTTTAAAAAATACACAGAGAGAGAGAGAGAAAGACTGGCAACAAAAATCATTTATTCCCATCGGCTCAAAAGTGCCGTTGGGCATTTGCTGACCACCCAAAAAAAAAAAATAAAATAAAATGTTGCTCAATAAATCAAAATACCAAAAAATCTTTAATTAATCTTGCAAAACATAAACAACAGCAATAACAAGCGAAAAGAACAATACAAAAAATGTAAAAAAAAATTTTTTTACTAGATAAAATAAAAATAAAGATTAAAATTAAAGGCTCAAAGCATGAAAGCATGAAAATATTATAAATGATTTCCGTGGCAATGCATTCAATGCTCGATGCTCGATACTCGTTGCTTGATGATGTCAGTTACGAAGTGTGCGAACATAGTTTAAAAAAATAATAAAAAAAAAAAATATGCACAATAAAAATACAATGAAAAAAATAAATAAATAAAAATTTAAACATTATTTTAGCTATATAAAGATTTATAAATGCAAATACATAACAACTGCAAATACAGTCACAATTTTAATAACAATTATACTCATAATCATTTTTATTTAAAATTATTATATCAATGCGATTCTTTTAGTTCTCACAGTTAGACAAGTTAGACAACAACTACTGAAGGTCACAGTGGCAGTAACTGTCTCGTCTGTCTATCTGTCTGACTGTCTGTTTGTTTATCTGTATGTGTGATCAGTCACACAATTTCTAAGAATCTCACAGAGTTTTAGATATACTAAGTATATGTCTGTCTGTAGGTCTGTCAGTCGGTCTGTACGTTGGCCTGTACGTTGGTCTGTATCTGTATGTATGCCTGACTCATTGTCTGTATGTCTGTAGGTCTGTATGTCTGTGGGTCTGTGTGTCTCTATTTCAATATGTCTGTATGTCTGTCTGTATTTCTGTCTCTTTGGCTGTATGTCTGTATGTCTATTTGTCTGTATGTTTGTATGTCTGTTTGTATGTCTCTCTATTTGTCTCTCTCTCTCTCTCTATCTCTCTCTCTCTCTATTTGTGTCTTACTCTCTCTCTCATCTCTCTCTCTCTCTATTTGTGCTCTCTCTCTCTTCTCTCTTACTCTCTCTCTCTCTCTCTAGCTCTTAGTGTCTCACTCTCTCTCTCTCTCTCTCATCTCTCTCTCTCTATTTGTGTCTCACTCTCTCTCTGTCTCTATCTCTCTCTCTCTCTATCTCTCTCTCATCTCTCTCTCTCTATTTGTCTCTCTCTCTCTCTCTATCTCTTTCTCTCTGTCATTCCGTCTCTCTACTTGTCTCTCTCTCTCTCTCTCTCTCGCTCTATCTCTCTCTATCTCTCCCTACTCTCTCTCTCTATCTCTCTCTCTCTCTGTCATTCCGTCTCTCTACTTGTCTCTCTCTCTCTCTCTCTATCTCTCTCTCTATCTCTCTCTCTATCTCTCTCTCTCTCTATCTCTCTATTTGTCTGTCCATCTGCCTTACTCTATCGGCGTCATCAACATTCAATTTGCATTCAACGTGACGTTAAAAGCAACATTTACAGTTATTTGCAAAATGATTATACGAGTAATATGTCTCTATCTATGCACACATACATGCAAAATAAATACATTGGAAATGAACTCGTCATACATACATATATACATACTACGTATGTATGTATATAGTATGCATATATGTAAGGTACATACATTACATATGTAATATGTATGTCAGTTGTATAACTATAAACTCAATACACGAAGGTGAGCAACAGCTCATATGTCGTATCTCGTATCTGATAATCTCTTACGTAAGTCAGAAAACCCTTAGAATGACATGTCAATATTATTATTATGATTATTGTAGATTTTTTATGATTATGGAAAATGTGTCTGGCATGTGAAATAACTGTATGTAACATGCGAATATGTATGTCAACTAACTGTTCAATCTATATGATTATAATGTTATTGAACTAAAGTTCAATATTCTATAACAGTGTAAAAATAACTTACGTAAGCTTATGCGGTAAATAATTGTATAAAAAAAAAATATATTTAAAAAAAATAAAGCAATATAAATCTTTGACTTTCATCAAGCGCAAAACAAAGTTTCTATGAAAAAAAATGCAGGGTATAATTTTATTTAAAATTTTATTTAAATTTTATTTATATTTAAAAATAAAGCAATAGAAAACTTTGACTTCTAAAAGCGCAACAAAGTTTCTATGAAAAAAAAATTCAGGGTATAAAAATTCTAAACACATTAAAGATAAAGATCGTAAATGAAAGGATATATAAATAACATGATAATATTTGCAGTGCTAAGTTATTCGAAAAAATAAATCAACAATTTGAGCTTTGCTTTTTGTTTTCTGCCAATTCGCTATACAGACTGCAATTTAAAAGATTCCTGGAAATTTGGAAAAAACGAGAACTTTTGCAGGTAGACAATGAGGGGCAAAAAAAACTAAACAAAACAAAACAAAAAAAAAAAGTTGAAAAAGCAAAAAAAAAAACTTAACAAAGCCATAAAGCATCATAAATTATGTCAGAAACTTAAACTACAATTAGAAGGCATACAGAGCGAAACGTACAATGAAGTGATGGGCGGGGTAATGTTGAAGTAACTGACGTTACGTCCCCCCGCTGATACATCCCGTAAAACAAGTGCATACTTTTAAGAGATTTTTTTTTTAACGACTTTTTGACGTTGCTAACGTTATAAAGACTAATTATTATTAGAGCTAACAACAAGAAAAACAAAAGCTAAACAAAAAGTTGCGAATCATGTGATACGTGTATAAATTAATGTTAATGATAATCATCAAATGTGTCGTCACGTAAACTGCACAACTTAATTTAATACACAAAATGGATTTAGGTTAAAAAACTGTTAAAATCAAATTAACTATAAAAAAAAAGAATATATAATATTAAAGTTATCGAAAAAAAAACAGAAGAGAATAACTTACATTTCCGCAAAGAATCCACAAAGAGAAGTAGACAGAGAGAGAGATAAAGTTGTCGACAAATCTGTAAGCAAAAAAAAAATAAATAAAAATATGGAATAAACATTTTGCATAAATTAAATAAATAATCTAAAAATAAAAAAATATAAACAGTAAAATAAACACAGCAAAAGATTTATCAATGAGAAGAAATTGCGCATTCTGAGCTAACCGATGCTAACGGAAACAGTTTTTTTTTTTTTTTTTGTTTTTCTAGCTACAGATATGAAAGGCAAGACTATATAGAATATTATATATTATATACTATATACACTACATGGCAAAATTAGTCAAACAATTTCGCCGCCATAACGTGATGCGTTGGGAATTTACAAAAAAAAAATCTGCTTAAATATAAACGACATTTCAGGCGGAATACAAGTTCAAGGTGAGATAAGAAAAAAACAGCAAAACTAGAATTTATTAAAATTAATTCAAGACTTTGCTCAGATTTAAGTATGCCTGACTAACTGACTGACTGAGTGTCAGTTAGTCAATTAGTTCTCGGTCTCTTGGCTTTTCATTAATTTTTCATAATTTTTCATAATTCATTAAACTGTAAAGAATTATTTAAAAATTGTAATTATTTTAAAAATTTGCAAAAATATAAAGTTAGAAAATTTTTTTTAAAATTTTAGAACATATTTTAAAAAATTTCGAAAATTATTTCTAAATATTTTACACTTTTTTTTTTAATTTTAAAAGTATTCTTAAAAGTTTTAGAAAATATATATATGTATATAAACTGTAAAAAAAATGTATTTAAAAATAGTAATTAATTTAAAAAATTGCAAAAAAATATATTTTTAAAAAATATAAAGTTAGAAAATTTTTATTAAAATTTTAGAACATATTTTTTAGACATTTTAAAAATTTTCGAAAATTATTTCTAAATATTTTAGATTTTTTAAAAATATAAATAGAAATAAAATTGTTGAAATCTAAAAAAAAATATTTTTGGAAAATTTGCTATGAAAAATATTCTATGCTTGGCTTCATCAACGCTTATTCATTAGCTACTGCCTGATGGATATTTAATATTAGAAACTCCCGCAAAATTATTTCTTTTTTTTTACCCTATAATCTTTCTTGATTTCTTGGTTTTGCTCTTGGCAAACTTGTGTTCAGACCAAGCCCTTTTTTAGACTATATAGAATATTATATATTATATACTACTACTACATGGCAAAATTAGTCAAACAATTTCGCCGACATAACGTAATGCGATGCGAATTTACAAAAAAAAAAATCTGCTTAAATATAAACGACATTTCAGACGAAAGACAAGTTCAAGGTGAGATGAGAAAAAACAGTAAAACTAGAATTTATTAAAATTAATTCAAGACTTTGCTCAGATTTAAGTATGACTGACTGACTAACTGACTGACTGACTGAGTGTCAGTTAGTCAATTAGTTCTCGGTCTCTTGGCTTTTCATTAATTTTTCAATTAAATGCAAATTTACAATTTTCTTAATTTTTTTTTTTGCCTGTTTTATTTCTCATTTTCATTTTTTTTAAGAACACATTGCAAATTGAATTGTGTGCGCCTGGTCGACCTACCGCAGTTGAAGTTATATTCCCCTACCCTCCCCCTCAGCGCTCTCTCTTGCTCTTGCTCTTGATCTACTTCAACTACATGTCTCACATCTCTTTGAAATCTGCTGTTGCTGCCTCTGCTGCTGCTGCTGCTGCCTGTGCTGCTGCTGGTTGGTATTAAATTTCCAACTCATTAAAATTTTGCGCACTGTGTGCGAAAACTGGCAGACAAACAGACAGACAGACAAAAAAGAGACAGCAAGAGAGTTTGAGTATGAGTATAAACTGTTCTGTTCTTTGCATATAGTGAGGGATTTCACAGCGACACAACTTTACAGAGTGTTTGCATTTGCGCTTTTGCACTGGCAAAAAGGCATACAAAAAAAAAAAAAATGTTGGTGCGGCTTGTCATTCATAAATGATGCGCATCAAAAAAAAAGAGATGCTAATATTGTCGAATTTTGTATACGCTACATTGACAGAACTGAGAAAAAGTTCTTTAAGCTGTTGAAGCTGAAAATTATATCAAGATGAAAAATATTTAGAAAATTGTTTTAACTTATGTTAGATCTATGCTTTTTATAGCCAGATGATCTTGAAATATTTTTGAAATTCTTTGACAATTGATCAAGCTTGACAAAACTCTCTCTAAAATTCTGATCCCTGCACATTTCTGTTTTACACATAAAAAATTCAAGTGCAATTCGCATAGAAAATTCATTATACTTCATGTTAGTGTATAAAACTTTTATGGGAAATTGTTTAAGTGCAGCAGCAGAAAGAAGTCTGACAACTTTAATAAAGTGCATCACGCTGGATTACTACATACTATGGCTGGCTGGCCCGTCGACTGACTGGCAGACAGACTTGTTCAATCAATTGTTTCACTTATTATTCATGCAAGCGAATTGGAAAACCTTTGACTTTTATCTGATTAAATGATTCACATGTCAAATTGATAACAATTGCTTCTTTTTTTTTATTTTCGCCGTACGGAAGTGCATAAAAATAGCCCATAGCGGAAGTATATAGTAAATTGTTGAAATGCTTAGACATCAAACATATAATATAATATAATCTAATCGTAGAAATTGTTGACGTCACTGTAAGTTATCGTACAGCATAGAAATATAAATATATATATACATATATGTCTATAGCTGTGTGTCTTTGTTATTTAGTATAGTGTCAGCAAATAAAATTGGAAAGTAATATTAGTATATAATTGGAAGCTTGCGTCAGTCAGTCAGTCAATCGCACAACCCACGCGAAGCTACCAAAAAAACAACAAAAACAAAAAAAAATTGAACAATAATACCGCAAAAAAAAAACAACAACAAGACAAAACTGCGCAAAAAAATACAAGACAACAAATAAAAAATTGCGCCAAATTAAGCGTCAGATTACTTCTCTCTCTCTAACTATGCCAGTCTTGCACTCTTTCCATCTCTTTTTCGCCTAATTCAGTTTTTTTTTTGTTTTTTTGTTGCTTGTCGGACTCGCGTCACAATTAGAGAAGTGCTTACAAAAGGTCAGCCGCACTCAATTGCCAAAGCACTCGAGACAAAAGCATAGCAAAAGCAATAGCAATAGCTAAAAAGGAAAACAACACAAAAACGTAACCAAAAAAAAAAATAAAAAAAAGAAACTAATAACAAAACGAAGCAATACAAAATTTAGAAGCTTGTGGCCAAAATTAAACGTTTTTGTTTGCTCTATGTAATAGTAACTAATGTTGGGTATGCTACAGTTTGCCAGAGAGAATGATAGATAGACTAATGGTAGCGGAAATTTTATATTCATATTGAGATTTTGACAGATTACAAAAAAAAAATAATAATAAATTAATAAATAATTAATTATGAAATAATAAAGAAATATTTTTAAAATTGTAGGAAATATATGTTTGAAAAAATTAAAAAAAAAAAAATCTTAAGAAATTTTAAAAGTATTTTTAAAAGTTTTAGAAAATATTTTTATAAACTGTAAACAAAAAGTATTTAAAAACTGTAGTTATTTTAAAAATTTGCAAAAAATATTTTTGAAAAAAATAAAGTTCGAAAATTTTTTTTTAAATTTTAGAACATATTTTTTAGACATTTTAAAAAATTTCGAAAATTATTTAATAATATTTTACACTTTTTTTTTAATTTTAAAAGTATTTTTTTAAGTTTTAGAAAATATTTTTATATACTGTAAAAAAAAATTTATTTAAAAATTGTAATTAGTTTCAAAATTTGCAAAAAATATTTTTGAAAAATATAAAGTTCGAAAAATTTTATTAAAATTTTAGAACATATTTTTTAGACATTTTAAAAAATTTTGAAAATTATTTCTATATATTTTACAATTTTTTTTTAATTTTAAAAGTATTTTTTAAAGTTTTAGAAAATATTTTTATAAACTGTAAAAAAAAATGTATTTAAAATTTGTAATTAATTTAAAATATTGCAAAAAAATATTTTTAAAAAACATAAAGTTAGAACATTTTTTTAAAAAATTTTAGAACATATTTTTTAGACATTTTAAAAATTTTCGAAAATTATTTCTAAATATTTTACATTTTTTAAAAATATAAATAGAAATAAAATTGTTGAAATCTTAAAAAAATATTTTTGGAAAATTTGCTATGAAAAATATTCTATGCTTGGCTTTATCAACGCTCATTTATTAGCTACTGCCTGCTGGATATTTAATATTCGAAACTCCCGCAAAATTATTTCTTTTTTTTTTACCCTATAATCTTTCTTGATTTCTTGGTTTTGCTCTTGGCAAACTTGTGTTCAGACCAAGCCCTTTTTTTTTGTGCCCTGTTAGTCAAGCAGTGATGGGAAACAAATGGTTGAAAAAGAGACTTGACGTTCACGACGTTGTCGTCGTCGTCGACGTCGTCGTTGCCATCGTCTTCAGGGTGTTTTAGACGCTTTTAAAAGCTCTGTATTAGTGCGATGTATGGGGCGTGTACAATATTGTTGTTTCAGTTGTTGTTGTTGTTCTTGTATTTGTTGTTGTCCCTAGGGAAGCGGGCAATTAATTTTTTAATGGCTTAGACGAAATGACTGACTTCTGGTTATTAGAAAAGTTCATTTTTATGGTGCAGAAAAACTGCTTGAAATTGTCAATTAGCAAAGTGCTGAGAACAGGCAAAATATAAGAAATGAAAGAAAAACCAAAAATAAATCTAAAAAAAAGAAATAAAAGAAAAAGAAAAAAGCGTCGCCAAGTATTGTTAATTTCGACTATTGATAAAGCAAGGATGTTGACCATGTAATTGAGTACGACTTACATTTTTATGATATTTAATCTAATTTTTTTTATGATACTACGGCCAAATGTGCGGGATATAAGAGAACAAATTTTTTTTGTTTTTTATGGTTCGTTTTGGCCATTTGCCTAACGAGCTAACAACTTGAAACTCGTTATTAAGATTTTGCCCAACGGTGCTATTGCTATTTTGTTTATTTATTTATTTATTTAAAGGCTGCCACAGCCTGCCAGCAATTTGTTTTGATACAATGAAATATCAAAAACGTGACCCAACTGTAACTTCAATCAACCAAAAAATTGAGAGGAAGAAAAAAAAGAAATATCTAACTAGCCCAGCAATATTTTACAGGCAAAAAAAAAACATTAGATATAACTACAGACTACAGTCTGTATACCCAAATATAGATACTCTATATACTAGATATATATATAGTCTGTTTTGTCAGTCCAATGTATGCAAATTGCATTTAGGCAAATTGAGCGTCAACATTAACCCAAGCACGTGCGAATGATTGAGCTAAACGTACAGCAAAGATAGAGTCACAGACACAGACAGAGAGAGTAAGTGTTATCTGGTACGAAAACTGATTGATGAATGGCCATGGCCAAACAGATAAGAAACGTAAAACGATTATTATTATTATTGAGAGTAAAGCAGCCTACTTGTCAGCATATTAAATGCGGAAGTATGACAATATGTAACATTGATTCGTTGTCAAGAGATTGAACTTATATAAAGTATAAGTAGCATTTGCTTACTTTTCTACTATTGTTACCAGTGTCAAGTTAATTTTTAATCGTGTTCAAGTGCATTTTGCTTAATTCCTGACACTTCCGTTTTGGCAGACCAGGACACTCGAGTGAGAGTACATTGACTGCTGACATTAAGTTAAGGCTGCAAAAATTTTTTCCATGACTTTTATGCACTTCCGTGTGAACATGATGCTTGAGACGAGGGTTGCTGCAATTATTGTCTGCAAAATTTATTACAAATTTTTTCTTTTTTATTCTTTTGCAGCTGCCAAATTATTTTTTTTTTTTTTTTTGTTGAATTAATAAAAATTAAATTTTAGCTGCGCTGCTTAACTAATAATGAAACTATAAATCAACAAAAAAAAAAAAAATATAAACATAACTTCATTTAATCATCTGTAAAGTTATGACAAGCAAACTTAAATGTTGTTACTTTGTATGAGTGTCTCTCTCTCTCTCTCTTTCTCTCTCTCTAGTGTCACTTATGTTTGATGGCAAGAGGCAATTCTTCTTTAAAAACTTCAACAACCTCCCACATGGAAGTTGACATGCTCATTGGTCTTGGCCATTACGAGCACACTTTGCTATTGCTGTTGCTATTCATGCTGTTGCTGCTCATGCTGCTGCTGCTCATGCTGCAAATGTGCTTTGGCCAAACGCCATAACTCTCGTCTCTGTCTCCATTTACCATGCACTGGCCATAAAAAAAAAAACGAAGGAATAGAAAAAAAAAATACAAAAAAATTTCATTTCTTTTTTTTTGTCGCGCGAACTGCAAACTTCCAGCTGCGGTCACAACAAATCTTAAACGAAGCGCAAGTTCGTCCGGGTTTGCATTTTTTTTTCTTGTTTTTTATTTATTTTTGGAGTCTGGGTTAGGCCACTTGGTCGCAGTGAGTCGCAAAAGAAGTGACTTAACTGGCTTTAAGCCTTCTCATATGCTGCTTAACTCAACATCAACTTGTGAATAGAGTCTCGCTGTCGCTGTCGCTATCGCTATCGCTATTGCTGTCGTTGTCGTTGTCTCTTCCTCGCTGTGCAGGCAGCTTCTTCTCGGTTTCCGCATCTATTTCATTTCAAACTCCACTACACATGCCACGACGACGAGATGACACTTGACTGAATATTTATGGCCACAAATGGAGCGAAAATAAAATCGCCAAGTCACGGGCGGACGCGGCATACAAAAAAAAAAATTAGATGGAAAAAAAAATAGCAGCAGCAAAAGAAAAAACAAATGCGAGCGAACACACATGGTGATGTCTGCGATGTCTACGATTGCCTCTGATGGCGATGGCGATGCCAATGTCGATGTGCTTATGCTTTGCCAATGCTGATGCTGATGCTGTTGCTGTTGCTGTTGCTGTAGCCGATGGATGCCTTTTGTCTGGTTTAGTTTGCCACATGGAAGACATGCCCTTTTTTGGGCGTGCTGTAACTGTGCCCCATCTGGCTTTTGTGGCTTTTGTGCCACAAACACAAACACACACACATACCACATAGTACCGTTAGTCTGACCGACTCTGGTTTAGCTGCAAGCCCAAAAAAAAAGAAAAAAAGAAAAACCAGCTAACTGCCCCTTTGGTTATGGTTTTGCTTGCTTGTGTGGTTTTACTCTTTTGCAGTTCATTCGTTTCATGATCTTTATCTTTATCTTTGCACTTGGCTTATGTTTACATACACATATATATATATATATATATAGTATATATAATTTCTTATAACATTTTGTAGACATACGAAAATATTCACAAATATTTGCGCATATTTATGTTTATGTTGTCGCTATTGTTTTATCAGTTTATTTATTCAATGATTATGCTGAAAGGCAACGACGACAACGACGATCTACGCCTTTATGTCTCTCTTGATCCCCCTGCTCCATTCTATCCCTTTCATAGCTCATTCACATTAAGTTTGCCTTCAATACTTATACAAATTTTCAGCACTCTCGGCAAAACTGCTGTGAAACATGAAACTCTCGATTCTTGTCGCGAACTTAAATCACACCCAGACAAATATGTAATGAAGCATAAGCAATTATGATAATGTCGCTTATGTTTACATTCCGTTTGTTCCGTTACTTTTTTTTATTGCTGTTACTTATCAGCAGCACAAGTTGAAAATGAACAGAGCAGCCTCCAAAAAAAAAAAACAAAATAAAAATCAACAAAAAACTGTTGACAAAATATAAAAAAAAAAACGAATATAAAATACTCTACAACACTTCATGCAGCATGTAAGTCATTGCTTATCAGAGAAATAATATTTATTTTTTGGTTTTTAAATTCAAGTAAATATTTTTGTTTTTTTTTTTTTGTATGCTGAATTATTTTATCATACATTTCCTGTCGAAAATGAAATAAGTTTTTATCGTCTTCAAAAAAACTGGCAAATATTTTATATTTAAAAAAAAAATTAAAAATATTTCATATAAAAATTTATTTTTTTTTTTTTGTTAAAATTATCAGCACAACTGTAGAATATATATATATAATGCACTTGATAATTTACAAAATGCTTTTGACGCGCAGTATGTCGCATAAATCTTCTTAATTGCCTTAAAATATTGCTAAAAATTCTGAGCTAAAATAAAACTCAATATTTCTATCTATAAATCCGCAAATATTTGTCTTACGTTTTTGCCCTTACGAACTGTAAATTTAATCAGTTGAATTGGTAATAAAAAATATAAAGCAAATAGAGTCTATGCTAAATTTGATTATAGTTAGCCTAGTGCCGCAACTCAATCAACTTTGATTGAACACACAAACACACACACATAAACACATGTAAAAATTGCATACAAATTCCATTTTATTCATAGCTCTATAAGAAATTTCTTATGTTTTTTTTTGTTATTTATTTTTCAGAATTTTTTTTTATCAAGTTTTTGGCCAAATTTTTGTGAATGTCACGTAATACATGCGCTGCATTGGCAACAGAAATATATATATAAATGCTATGAGGAAAATCCTATGATGCCACGCCTACAACAGGTAGCTGCAATTTAGAGTTTTTCAACAAGTTTTTTTTTTTTTTTTTTTGTTTATGCCTGTGGGGGGGAGGTTGGAGCATAAGGATAAGGAAAAGGCAGCAGCCAAAAAAAAACGTTAACGCCCCCTTGGCAATTTATGCAAATCAAAGAGCTGAAAACTCTCAAACCTTAACTCTATCGTTGGTCTTTCGGGACATTGGCCTGGCACCCAATGGCACCACTTGAGCAGCACTTGAATTAAGCCATCAGCTCGAGGCATAACGGCAATGAAGTAAATTAAAAAAAATGACAAAAAAATAAAAAAGAAGGCAAAATAGCAAAGAGAGAGAGAGAATGAAATAAACGTAAGTAACACAACAGTGAAATGCGTAGCTCTTTCACCAATCAACTGAAGCATAATTTAGCCTAGAGGAATCTCTCACTATATCTTTCTCTGTCTCTCTCTCTCTCTCTATCTCTGATACACTCTTTGTGTTAATCTCTTACTGTGGTGATAGTTTGCATTTGGCTCCAACAATCGACACTTGAAGACTCGTCGTTAACTTCAAGCGTTTATCTAAAGAGTTCAACAACTTATGCAAATGTGAGTGTGTGTGTGTGTAGACAAGTATGCTTCAATCATTGCTGTGCTTACACACACACATAGTCATTGATGTGCAGGAATGCGTTGTTGTTAGGTTCTTCTACTACTTCTCATCATATTTTTCATTATAAACCACAAATTGTAAGTATTTCTTTCTTTCTTTCTTTCATTCTTCTCATTTTTTTTTCTTATAAGCTATCTTGAATCTTTATATGACCAACCGCAACAGAGTTGAGTATATATATATATATATATATTCTTTATACATTACGTCTTTCAGCCTTTTGATAATTAATGTAGATATGCATCTATATACTGTGTGTCTGTGTGTTTCTTTGTGTTTGTATGAACTGTTTGACCAGTGTATATTCTGAAACGATTAGTCATACATGGCATTCTCGCTATTGTTGTTGTTGTTATTGTTGCTACTGCTGCTGTTATTCTTGTTGTTACTACTACTGGCGATGCACTTGAAAATTGTTCATGCTCTTCAACAAACAACAGAAAAATTGTTTCCAATGTCTGGCAGTGTCAACCCGCATAAGCCGCTTAGGCCACTGGCAAAAGTGCAAAGGTTAAATGAAGCGAACTGGAAAAAACCAAACAGAAGGCTACACAAAAAACACAAAAAAAAAACAATGACAAAAAAATTGAAAACCAAATACAAAAAAAAAATAAAAATGAAGTGAACATTGTTAAAGTTTCGTGTTATCAACTGTCACATGCAATTGCTTGATTGAGTGTGAATATTGACATAAATGTCGCTGCAGGTAGTCGAAGATACGCGACTTCACGTTTATTTACAATTGAATTTTCTTTTGATTTTTGTTCTTTTTTTTTAGAAATTTTTGAATTTTCTTTATTAAAAAAAATTTTTAAAAATTAATTTTTTTAATTTTTAGAAATTAAAGTTTTAAGAAAAATTTTTCAATTTTCATAAAATATTCAATTCTCAAAAAAAAATTCAATTTAAAAAAAATTTCAATTTTTAAAAAAAATTTTCAAAAAAATTTAATTTAAAAAAAAAAAAAAATTATCAAAAAAATGTTCAATTTTCAAAAAAAAATTTAAATTTTCAAAACGAAGATAATATTTTAACAAACCATTTTAAATTTTCAAAAGTTTTATTCTTTTAAAAAAATGTAAATACAAACCAAAATATAAATTGAAAAAATTTTAATATATTTTTTTTTTAGTTTAAAAATAATATTAATTTCTAATACTGAAAATATTGAAAATTTGTAAAATTATCTTTATTCAAAAAAAAATAAAAATTGAAAAATATTTTCAAATTTTACAAAAAAAAATTTAAATATAAACAAAAATGTAAATTGATAATATTGAAAAAATTTGGAATTATCTTTATTCACAAAAAAAGGTAAAAATAATATCAACTTTTATCAAAAATTAAAATATAAACAAAAAACATAAATTGAAAACATTTTGAATAAAATATTTTTTTTTTTTTTCAATTTAAAAATAAAAAACATTTTTAAAGATAATATAAGTTTAAAAAGAAATAAATTATAAATTGTATTTATCAGCAACTTCCGCAACGTTCAATAAAATTTCCATAATTTATTTCAATTTAAACTTGAAATCATGAGTTTAACACATAAACAATATTATTTTTTTTTTCCCGCGATAGTTGTTGTATAAATTATGATATATTTCTATAGAATTTTTAAGAATATGGTAAAGTAAACAACTTATTATCGCAACAACGATGTTTTTAAATAAATAAAAAAAAACAAAGTCACAATACAAAAGTGCTTTATAAATGTAAAATACTTTATTAACTGATAAATGCGAGCACACAGCATAAATAGTTCATTTCAATATGCGCATTAACCTATATAAAAAAAAAAAAAAACAATCTCTCTTACAATTAGCCGCTGAGTAACGTTTAAAAACCACTTGTATAAATACCGTAAATATATAAACCAGCTATAATAATGTCTATATATATATATATATATATATATATATGAATAAACAGACAAAGAGACAGAGAAAGACAGAGACATAAACAAATAGTAAGCTGCAATAATTAAGTTTTCTTACTTGTGTTATTTGAGCTGTTTATTAATTTCGAATGAATATGAATATGAATATGAATATAAATATGAATATATATATGTATATAAAGCAGACAGGTAAATGTACCTTGTATGCCAAATCTTTAGCTGCTGCTTTTACTTCTACTTCTGTTGCCTATTTAAAAAAAAACTTATAAACAAATTATAAATGTGCTTGGCTCAACATCAAGTTAAGTTTAGCTGCACTCAGCGTTCATTTTGTTGCCAAGTTTATATAGTGAACTTGACCTTTTTTTTTGTTTTAATTTGTGGAATGCAGCATAAGTACAGTGGTTATTCATTAGTAGTGACACTGCACAGTGGTTTCAATTTACAGTCGAGTTGTTTTGCTACTTATATGCCGCCATCATTATCATCATCATCATCATTGTCATTCATCATTCGTCATTATGTCTGGTAAATCTAAGCCGCTTAGTACAAGAGTACAAGAGGCCAAAGAAGACAGAAGACAGTGAACAGTGAGCAGGCCTTCTGCCTGTTGTCAGCTACCAAACAGCTAACAACAGCTGATACACATTACAGTCCATTGCAATGCCATGAAGTGCCATGCAATGCAGTCCAGTCTCGTGCATTCACTGACCCAATTTGCTTGAGCTTGCATCACGTTTTTTTTTGTTTTTTCGCTGAGTACTCATACGATTAAGTATGTAGTATATGTCTGTGCTTAAATTGTGCAACGATTGGTCTTTGTCTCTGTCTGCATGGCCTGGAGTGTGCTATGTGTTCTTATGCTGCCTGCTGCTGTTGTGTTAATTGGATTAATAATGACAGAAAAAAAACAATGGGGCAGCAACTAGCACTGCAATAATATGTTTTGAGGGGGGGGATTATGTAAGTCAATCGACTAGCAACAACAACAATAACAACAACAACAACAAATTGGTCAGCTTCATATACCATATAAGTCGCCCACATAGCGAGCTGTCAAAATGTTAACTGGCTGCCAAAAAAAAGTCTTATTTGTAAATCTTTGTTGGCCAATCGACAAAACATAAATGGAGAATTATACATAAGCAGCAAGCAAATAGACAGCAAACATAATAAAATACATTTAGCATATGTAATGTAATATGCTTTATGTTATGCAATGGAACTAGTTCATTATGCTGCATATGTACATATGTATGTAAATAACTTTTGCTTTTCTTTAACATTTTCTACTCTTGTTACATTAATTAGTTGTTGCTGTTTAATTAGACTAATTATGATTTATATGCGACATGTTTAAGCTACTATGTTTGTCAAAATGAATTAGTTCTTTTTTTTGTTCTTGGGTGTGCTTTAAATTTATGTAAGTTTTGTCAAAATGAACTAGTTCTTCTCATGTGTGCTTTAAATTTATGTAAGTTTTGTCAAAATGAACTAGTTCTTTCCATGTTCTGAAGTGTGCCTTAAAATAATGTAAGTTTTGTCAAAGTGAACTAGTTCTTTTTTTTCTTAAGTTTTGCCTTAACATAATGTAAGTTTTGTCAAAATGAACTAGTTCTTTTTTTGTATACAAGTGTGTTTTAATTTAATGTAAGTTTTGTCAAAATGAACTAGTTCTTTTTTATTTTGAATTAAATAAATTAATGTAAGTTTTTCCAAAATGAACTAGTTCTTTCCATGTTTTAAAGTGTGCCTTAAAATAATGTAAGTTTTGTCAAAATGAACTAGTTCTTTCCATGTTCTCAAGTGTGCTTTAAGTTAATTTTAGTTTTGTCAAATGAACTAGTTCTTTCCATGTTCTGAAGTGTGCTATAAATTAAATGTAAGTTTTGTCAAAATGAACTAGTTCTTTTGTCGGAAGTAAGCTTTAAATTTATGTAAGTTTTGTCAAAATGAACTAGTTCTTCATGTAAGTTTTGTCAAAATGAACAAGTTCTTTTCAAGTTCTCAAGTGTGCTTTAAATTAATTTAAGTCTTGTTAAAATAAACCAGATCTTTTTATTTCTGAAATGTGCTTTAAATTAATTTTCTAGTGTTTTTTTTTTTTAATCAACATTATTTCCGTTGCTAACGCTATGATTAATTTTTAAGAACTAGTTCCGACACTTTACGATACATCATGAAAAGTGATTCATAGCGTATATTAAACTTACAGCACAATCATATTACATTTACTTTAAAAGTCTAGAGTCTAGACTTTAAGACGCCCAAACTACGGTTAAATACATTTACCGATACTTATTGTGACCCATTTTTATTTTTATTTTTTTTTTCGGAGCATAATACTCAATTACCAAATTACTGACCTCATAAATTGTTACTAAGTATGAAGTAGCGTCATGTAGTAGATGAAGAACAGAAGAAGAAAAACAAAATAAATGCTTTATCAGCAGCAACAGCAGCAAAAGAAAACAAAAAAAAAAAAAAAAAAAACAGTTAACAGAAATACAAGACTAACAATATGAATGAAAAAAACAAAAAACTAAACACTATTTTTTTTTTTTGTATAGTTCTTCTATATGCTACATATAGCTCAGTTTATAAATACCTATATATTTATATATATATATATTTATTTTTCTGTTTCTGTTTCTCTGTTTCTCTGTTTGTCTTAGATATGCTATCAACACGTTGTTGTCAGCGTATTGTATTGTGTGTCCCCAATCTGAGCAATAGCAATACACCTAAAAGCCAATCACCTGAAGATAAGATGAACGAATACAAACGAACAAATTATAGCAAGAATTTTATTTTATTTTTTTTTTTCAAATTCGATTAGGAAATATGACAATAGAATATGTTACGATTGCCAAATAAAAATAGCGTTAAATTCCTATAGATGATTTAATTAAAAGAAATAATTTTATGCCATCATTGTATGAGCAAACGATGAGCTCACAATATATATCTATATATATCTATGATAATCTCTGTAGGTGTGCTATTTAAATATTTTCTGGATTTATGCACGTTTATTTATAACGTATTCATTAGTAATTTTTATTATTATTTATTATTATTTTTTTTTTATTTTTTTCATTATAAATTTATCTTATTTTTTTTTACATGGTTTTTGTTTTTGCTTATTGTTTATTATTTTTCTGTGTCATTTGAAATTTTGTTGAGGCAGTTCGATATTCAGTAAAGGTTCGGGTACGGTTTCGGGTTCGTTTTTCGTGTTAAGGTTCATGTTCGGGTTCGAGTTCGTGCCTGGCTACGCTGTTTATTGTTTATGACTGTTCTATATATGAGTCAGTTTTGGCGGAACAAACTTTTTTTTTTTCTTTCTTTCTTTTGCGTAGTTTTTTTTTTTTTTTTTGCTTGCTTTATTTGTTAAGCATCTTTTGTCATCATCATCTTTTTGGCCCTCTGCCCGAGTTTTATCATGTTTATAACATCAAGCGGTAAAAACCAAACGGTTTTTTTTTTATTTTATTTTTTTTTTTGTTTGTAGCACTTTTTGCTCTTTCAGGTTCATTGCTTAAACACAATTTGTTTGCTGTCGTTGTCATTGTTATTGTTGTTGCTGCTGCTGTTGTTGTTCTTGCAGCTGTAAGGGAAAAGTTCTTAACGGCAGCTGTCCTCATAAATTTAATTAAAAATCGTTTAAAATCCTTTTTAGAAATTGTTTAAGCACAAGTTTTTTTTTTCTTTTTTACTTTTTTATTTTTTTTTTTTGTATTGTTTTTTTGTTTTTATTTTCTTTTTTTTTTTTTTTTGTATATTGTTTTTGCCTGCAAGCTATGTTAAGAGGTGACTGAGTGTCAACACGTGCCAAAAATTTGTTGTATGTATTTGTATGTGTATCTGTATAAAGTTTGTTATATCTCTCAAGTTTCGCAAAACTTTTGTATATGTGCAAGCAGCAGTAGCAGCAGCAGCAGCAGAAGAAGAAGGTGAAGAAGCAGAATCGGTAACAGCAGAAGTAACAAAAAACGAAGAACAACAATAAAATTTGCTTGGTAAAAGTTTTATTTCACTCTCTCCCCCTCTCACTCTCAATCTCTCTCTCTCTTTCTCTTTTTGGTTTGAAAGGCAAAACATGTGCATAGCGTATCTGCAAGATGTAGAAAAATTGTCTAGATACAAGATACAAAATGAAGTTTTATGCGCATGCAGATATTTTATTGGTTTGTTGTTTCAAGTTGTTGTTGCTTACTGTGCGACGCTCAACCGCATTAACATAAACAAATAGATACAAAAATTCATAATTGACCGTTGCCACTCCTCTCACCTCCCCCCTAACAAGATAACCTATGCAACCTGCAATACACGAGGGTTGCCCCGCCTTCCGCCAAAAAAAATTTGAATTGCTGCGGGGCAGAGTCGTTGGGGAGTTTTCAGGGTGCGTCACCATGGCGTATGATGAATATAACACACGTGCATGTCACACGTTACCATTGCGCTTGATGTTTGTTTGTTTGTTGCTTGCTTGTTCATTTATTTACTTCTTCTTCTTGTTGTTGTCACTATTGCTGAGCTTTTTGTCTGCCCTTGCTACTGAACAGAGTATAAAGACTTTGTTGATCTGCTTATCTTCAACGAAGGTCGCGCATCTCTAATAAAAATTTTGTCTTTGACTTTTATCAGTAATTTGATCAGTTTATCTTTTGAAAAAAGGTTCATAAATCATTGAACACTAAGAGTGTTAAGACATTATAAGTCATAAGTCTGTGGCATTTAAGGTTTTAGATAAGAAGATTTATCTGTTTATCTT
This sequence comes from Zaprionus obscuricornis, assembly GCA_037044475.1. NCBI lineage: Eukaryota > Metazoa > Arthropoda > Insecta > Diptera > Drosophilidae > Zaprionus > Zaprionus obscuricornis. Next base: position 69,979 of record JBAMBR010003649.1, on the reverse strand, counting down.
GAAAAATGAACTGAAGATCTTGTTGCAGCTTTAAAATATTTTTCAATGAAATAATTTATATATAAAAATTGAAAAAAATATTTATAAACATAACATTTAATTATTAAATAAATAATGATATTTAATTAAATTTAAAAAAAATATATTTGTAATATTTTCATGCAGCTAAGAAAGCTTTCTAAACATTTTTTTAACTTATTTAAAAAAATTTTAACTAGTAAAAATTTTGTATAAAATATTCAGAAATATTTTGAGTAATTTTTTTATATTTTCAAGAAAATAAAATTAAAGAAAAAATATTTTTATCCAAGAAAAGAAAAAATTAAATATTTATAAACATAAAATTTAAATATAAAATAAAAATAAATATTTAATTAGATTTTAAAATATATTTTAAATATTTTCTAGCAGCTAAAAAGTTTTCCACAATTTTTATTTTAATTTTTTAAAAAAATTTTAACTAGTAAAAATTTTTATAAAATATTCATAAATATTTTGAGTAAATAATTTAAATTTTCAAAAAAATAAAATTTAAAAAAAAAATATTTTTATCAAAGAAAACCAAGAATAAAATATTTATAAAATTATATTTTAAGTCAAATTCAATTTTGAAAAATATAAAAATTTTTATAAAAATATTTTTAAATTTTTAATACATTTAAATATTAGTATATTTACATATTCGGCTTATTATAAATTTGTCAACATGCTTCAAGTTTTGTTGACAATTTTTGTTGTTGTTGTTGTTTGTTTCGTGCATATTTCAATATATTTTATAAAACACGTTCCGGCTGCGTTGTCAACTTACAAACAAATGCCAAATTCTCATACGCACCGTTGACCCAATTTATTAAGCCAAGCCAAAAACACCCTTGAAATAGACAATCCCCAGATGTAGAGCATAGAATGTACAAAAAAAAAAACAGTGCCCAAAATAATGCCAGAGACACAGAGCAATAGAAAGTCATAGTACTATGAGGGAGAAAGATAGAGGCAGACAAAGAGAGAGAGGGAGAAACATAAGAGACTAGTAACAAGGCTGGGTAAGCGTTGATATGTATTTGGGGCGCGGTTTTTTGTCCTCTGCATTGTTATGCATCTAAAGAAAATTGGGTCAGGCGCGGCACGTGCTTGTTACCATCAACAATGCAACTGAACAGAACTAAAACTAAAACTAAAACTAAACTGAAACTAAACTGAAACTGAAGTGAGTAGCAAGTAGTGCTACTTAACTAAATATATGCCATATATTTATAATATTATGCGAGGCCATTTGGTAAGCAGTTAGTTTCATATTTTCATATTTAAGTTGCGCCTCGAGCACATTCGCACAAGTCTCATTAAAAGATAAAAGATGTGCACGCCACTTTTCTCCCGTCCATTTTTGGCATGCTTTTCATTACAGTTGCAGCATTACAGTTTCAGCTGCAGCTAATTATAAGTATAAATGCAACTGCAGTGGCCCTCTCACAGGCCATCAAAAAAAAAATAACAAAGTTGCCTGCCGCATCGTAACATTGTTGCCAACTGACATTGTAATGCCAAGAATAATTTTTAATTTCAGCACAAAAAAAAAAGACAATGAAAAAAAAACTATTGCCCCAAAGCTATGACAACTTTTATGCTAAGAAAAAAAATCGATCAAATAATTTTTTAAAATTTCTTTTTCAACACAAAGCGGAACTTTATTTGATTTCCGTTTTTTTTTTTTGAATTTTTTTGTAAAATTCAAGTTCATTTTAATCTTTCCCATAAAATCTTCAATTTAAAAACCATTAACAAGTTGATGTTTTTTTTTTTATGTACATGCTCAATAGAGCAACTCAACTCATCATTACAAGTTTATATCTTCATCAGCTATGAGCTCTGAGCTCTGAGCTCTCTCTGTCTCTCTTTCTCTCTGTTTAACAAGCATCAAGCCATAAAGCTATGTGCCATCATTAATGTACATTTGTTTGACCAACACCTGAGACACCTGACGTCTTACATTTTTCACACTGTGGCGCCAGTTGCCAGTTGACCGTTGCCAGATATATATGTATTTATGTATTGTTGTCAGATATTTTGTTGCCTATTTCATTCGCTTGTTTAGTGAACAATCAATCTCATTGACAACTTTGTGCAGAGGCAAAGTCAAAGCTAAAGCGAAAACAAAATTGTTTGTTGATTCTTTATGTCTGTTTTTTTTGAGAGATACGAATATATGTTTGTATGTATGTCTGATAACTTTATCGCCTGCTCTCTTGTCATATGCATAACAACATTTCATTTCATTTCGTTTCATTTCTTTTCGAGTTTTTCCAGCCAAGTGGACAATCTTTAGACTTACCCGTCCTCACTTTAACTATGTAAATTTTGATAAATGATCTTCAGACATTTTTTTGTTTTTCTTCAGATGCGACGACTTTTGAGTGTTTCGGGTCGTTTCTTTGTTAAACAACTTCAGGCTTAGCTTACATTTTTTTTTTTCATGCTGTTTGTTGATTTTTTTTTCTTCTTTTTTTTTTGTTGATGATTTTGTTGCCGCCTTTACACTTGGGAAAGTTGTTTTTCCGACGTAATGAAACGAATTGAAATATGAATTTGAAATGTGAAAAACTGAAATTTCAAAAAAATTTAAACATAATCTGCAAAAGGTTTAAAATTTACACAACTTCAAAGTTAATTCGTGGAAAACTTGGCTTAACTTTAGCTCATCACATAACTACGCATAACTCTCGTATAGCTACAATTTAATAAGCTCTTTATTTTTACTTATATTTTTTCTTCTACGTCTTCACGTTTATTTTTCTCTTACTTTATATTTTTAACAAGAGTGACAGCAATATAAGGAAACATGTGACACTTGCACAAACAATAAAAAATTCATTTAATTTATTTAAACAATTTGACTTTTAGCCGCAACACTTGCTAAACAATTATTTACATTTTACTTAGCAATACAACGAAAATTCGACAAGTTCGAGTAAATAGTAAAAAAAAAAATAAAAATAAATTATTCGCATCAGAGAAAGAGAGTAAACATATTCGTTCATACTATATTCGTGCTATGTCAAGAGCAACCTCGCACTGTCAACAACATTGAGCATATATAGAAATGATATTTTCATTTCGAACTTGTGATTATTTGCAATTTGTCATCGATACGCGCAAAAAAAAAAAAAAAAACAAAACGTTGAAATTTGATTCTCAAAGTCGATATGCTGAAAGAAGTTGATTTTGCTTATTTGCTTAGAGCTTCAGAGCTCTGAGCATTGGGATATCGCATGACTCGCAAAAGTTTTCAAGGCATCTCATCAAAAATCATGAACACAACAGCTGAGCCAGCAGTAGTAGTAGTAGACCATGAATAAGAATAATAGACTGAATGATTGAAATACATGCGATGCGACAGATGAGATATATGTGACAGGATAATACTCTATCAATGGATTTGAAAAAAAAAATATATATAAGAAGTATTATTAAATTAATTTTTTTTTAAAATTATTTAAATAAAAATATTGAAGACTTTTAAAAATATTCAAATAAATATAAATTATATTTATAAATTTATTTATAGCACATAAAAAATATAGAAAATATTTTTAAATTATTTTTAAAATATAAAAAAATTTTTTTTTTTATTTATTAAATATTAACAACTTTTAAAAATATTCATTAAATATAAAACTAGTTGTATTTACAGCATGTAAAAAATATAAAAAATATTTTTAAATTATTTTAAAAATATAAAAAATAATTTTTTTTTTTATTTGAATAAATATTAATAACTTTTAAAAATATAATATAATATAAAAAATATAATATAAATAATATAAAAAAATCCAATAAATATAAATTATATTTATAAATTTATTTATAGCACATAAAAAATATAGAAAATATTTTTAAATTATTTTAAAAATATTAAAAATTATTTTTTTTTTATTTATTTGAATAAATATTAACAACTTTTAAAAATATTCATTAAATATAAAACTAGTTGTATTTACAGCATGTAAAAAATATAAAAAATATTTTTAAATTATTTTAAAAATATAAAAAATAATTTTTTTTTTATTTATTTGAATAAATATTAATAACTTTTAAAAATATAATATAATATAAAAAAATAATATAAAATATAATATAAAAAAATTCAATAAATATAAATTATATTTATAAATTTATTTATAGCACATAAAAAATATAAAAAATATTTTTAAATTATTTTAAAAATATTAAAAATTATTTTTTTTTTATTTATTTGAATAAATATTAACAACTTTTAAAAATATTCATTAAATATTTTTGAATTATTTAAACTGTTAAAATTTTTTAAATTTTATTAAAATTTTTTTTTATTTTTTTGATAAAATTAAAAAAATCTTAAAAATATTTAAAGTTATTCAAATAAATATAAAACTAGTTTTATTTCTAACATATATTTTTCTTTGAATATTTTCACAACTTTTCCAATCATATTTTTTTTTATAGCCTTTTAATATACTACAAAAAATCAACTACTCATTGCTTTATAAACTTCCTGCAATAGTCTTACACAATGGTAACTCCTTTTCTTTAGCTATAACAACGGGAAACTTTTTTTTTTGTTAATCTCAGCAAGAAAAGGAAACAAAAAATATTCAATAGGCAAAAAATCAATTTTTTGTACAGCTTCTTCGTCTTCTTTCTACTTGTTTTAACACTTCAGCGAACATTTGGGTTTGAGTAGACCGACTAGGCTTTCGAGTTAGACTTGGACTTAGTCTAAGATGTAGCCATAGTCTTGGCTGTAGTCATTGCCTTATAGCATGTATTCGAAACTAATTTAAATAAAAACCAATCTGGCTGAAAATGTCAAACATAATTCGAACCTACTGCCAGGCATCTTATCGCTTTATGTGTTGTGACGGGTCTGGAAAACTTTGTCGTTGTTGTCTGTTGTTCATTTTGTCTTGTCTTTGCTGTCTCTGTTATGTCTGCTCTATGTATACGTGTGTGTGTGTGTGCGACGTAGCGTAACTGTGACTGTGACTCTGACTGCAACTCAAATCAAATTGCCAAACGAACTTTCCACTCGGCACAACAATTTTTATTTTTATGGCACCCGAAAAAACAAAAAAAAAAAAAATAAAAAGTTCCCTTTAAGCAGAAAAACCAACACGGGATACCAGAAAAGAAGCACAACCCGACACGTTTCACTTTCGCTGAACTTGAAACGACGACGTAGGAGATGGAGAATGAAGATGGTGATGGAGAATGTTGAATGTAGAATGGCGACGTAGATGTAGATGAAGTTTTGAGAGAGAACATGGCCGCGCATGCTGATGATTATCCAAGTACCCGACGATGTTGAGCATCCTTAAGCCTACAACGGAAGCATACTTCTAAACTTAACAGCACAAGCAGCAAAACCAAGCAACGTAACAACAGTTTTTGCAGTTGGCTCAAAACAAAAGCAGAACGAACAGACATAAAAATGCTTAGGCGAAAGCGATGAGACTGCGATAAAACAGCAGAAAAACAAAAAAAAAAAGACAAGTAGAAAAATACAAAAAAAAAATACAAAATAACAACAGACCAAAACAATGAAAAACGAAAGTGGGCAGCAAAGTGTTGCCTGCTTTTAGGCGCGCAGACCATGAAGTTCATGTTATTCTTATTACATAGATATAGAAGTACTTGGCTGACTGGCTGGCTAGCTGGCCAAGTTATGAGCTTCGTCGCAAGAATTAGACCAAAATGTTGCTGGACCATAAAAGATTACAATAAAACAGACCACAGAACGCAAAACGCAAAGCACAAGCACAAACACAAACATGAAGACAAACACGAACGACTACATATACAAATACAAATAAAAAGTCTTTGCCACAAAAAAGCAATGGAATTTATATTGGGCCATTTTGACGATCCACAACTGCAAACATTTATCTCACAGACTATCTCATTCATTCTCATGCTTATACTTTGACACTCTCTCTCTCTCTCTACAAATGTTTGCTCCCTCATTCTCCAACAGTTGAGTTTAGGGAATCAATTTGTGGTTCCCAAAAAAAACATTTGTATCAACTTGAATGGAAATTAATTAGCTGCGCATCAAACGTGCCAATCGACCAAACAGACCAACAGTCCAACAGACCAACAGACCAAAAAGAAAAACACTTACAAAACAAATGCCAATGAAAATAAAAATGTTTTGGTTCTTGATGTTAATAACCTCGCTCAGGGGTAAAATTACCGATATATTCTGTAATTAAAGCTAGATAGCTGACTATCTCTATACTATATATATATATATATATATAGTATATATATTACAGATAAATAACAGACAGTGTAGACTGCTTAAGTTAGTCGCCAAGATTGCCAGGCAAAACTCATTAACTTTACAAGCAATGAGAAGATATAAGAAAAATAATATATATATATATTTCTTTTTTTAATTTCTACATAATTCAGGGACATAATGCGATAAGCACAATTTTGTTTACACAACTAAGTAAAAAATATGTTCAGTAAATGAAGACAAAGAAAAACTAAGATTATCTACTAAAATTAATATGTTTGCTTAACTTTGGACAGCAGAGAAAGTGCCAAAAAAAAAAATAAAAATAAAAACATGTTAAAGAAAGAAATCATAAACATTTCAAAATCATTAGCAAAAAAAAAAAAAATTTTTTTGTCTATATTTCAAAAGGTGTTAAAAATGAAAATCTAAAGTGTTATATTAATTATAATAAAATTAAATTTTATTTTATTTCATTTTCTAATTTTATTTGATTTTTATTTATTTTTTATTTAAATTTTTATGATCGATTTCTTTATTATTTATTTTTTTCTTTTATTTAAATTTTTATGATCGATTTCTTTACTTATTTATTTATTTATTTTTTTTGTAGTTTTTCCAATTTTATTTAAAGCAACTTTGAATAAGAAACTTTTTTTATTTATGGGCAAAGATTTGTTGCAAACGCGCCAAAAAAAAAAAATTAAATTATAATAATAATAAAAACCAGTTTCAAATCTTGCTGCTATGAATGGTAATTCAACAACTTTGACTTGACTTTGCCTTCCCATTGCCTTCACCCAAAGAACTGTTCAAGTTTTTACGATTTTTTAGTGCACTGACCCCCCATAGCATAGACATAGAATTTGATCATTTGCATTTAAGTGCATGGCAAAACGTAGTTCATAAAAAACTGTTATCAAATTTTTTAGAACTGACCCCAATATATATATATATATAGTAAGTCTATGTATATAATTGATAAACTCAACATTGTGTGGCATAAAGCTGTTTCATGCAATGAACTCTGAACTCTTTGCATCACACCCCAAAAAAAAATTGTTATTTTTATTTTATTTTATATATTTTTTTTTCTGAAGAGAGAATTGTATTCCAATTCCCAGGTTACATTCCGTCATGCAGGGGAGGGAAAGGGGGGGGCCAACAAGCACTTGGCCTTTTTTATGGGCTGATAAAAAGACTTTGGAGCAATCAAAAACCGCAACATGTTAACTGTTAATGCCCTAGACACCTATTTGAGCCCCTTTTTTTTACTGTAAGGTTATGTGTGTGTCCTGAAACTCTACATATGTGTAAGCAGCCAGAGAGTGTATGACAATGAACTTGGCACATTGATGGCGGCCGGCCATAAATGCGCCAAATATAAATTATATTAAAAAAAAAAAAAAAGAAAAACCGAAAAACGAAAACCTAAACGTAAACGAGAAGAAAAAGCTCCCAAGTTCCGGATCTCAATAATTCAAAACAATTTCATTTTATTGCTAAAGTTGGGACAGGATTCGGTTAATGCCACAAAGCACAGTTTAACCTTACAATGCAGGACCAACAACATTTTTTGACCTAGGGCCAGAACCGGATGCGACGTGGATGTAAAAAAAATAAAACCCTTTTTTTTTAACAGTATAAAACATTTTGTTGAACAAAGTGAACGGGTGGAAGCGGCTGGCTAGTGGGTCATAAGGTAGGCGTGAAAGCCAACACATAAAGCTGTAAAAGATAGGCAATTGTTGGTAAAGCGGGGAGGGGGGAGGGAGAGGAAGCAACATTTTGGTAGGTTTCAACTTACCGTTTATTGGCGAATGTGCGCAAATATTTGGCGTTGAGGCGTCTGCTGATGAAGATGAACGGTTTCGTAATCCTTTTAGCGTCTGATAATGAAAATCCTGCCAGTCATACGGTAATATACACATACAACATCAAAATAAACACACACACACACCAACACCAGCACAAATATTAAGCACACACAGAGTAAAGCTTATCGCTGTGTTTGCTATTGATGATGTCTCTCTAGTTGTGCGGGTGTGAGACAATGAAGTCTACTTCAAATCTCTTTTAATTATCTTCACAAAGCGTTAATAATTTCTTCTTCTTCTTCTTTTTTTTCGTTATTCGTTTTTGTTGTTGTTGTGTTTTATTTTAAGAAATCTTTTTTTATTTTATGTTTAGCGCAAATGATGCAAGATTTAATGCAAAAAAATATTTAAAAATGTTGAGCTTGTAATTAATACAAACGATTTAGCTTAATTATCGCTAATTACAAGTTGTTTTTTATTATCTATTGAATTATTTCCACTGTCGCTTTTTTTAAGGTTTTTGTGGTTTCTTATTTTTTTTGCACGTTATATTTCTTTTGATTTAATCAAAAGTCATTTAAATCCAATTGACACAAGAGTACACAGTGAGTGAGAAACACGCACACTTTGGCATTTAATTAGTCACTGTTATTGTTGTTGTTGTTGTCGTGTTGTTATTGCACAGCGAAATCACGTTGTAAAAACACCGGTAAATACTTTTGTTAGTTTTTGTCGAACAACGTACGCAACTTTTTGTGTTTTTTTTTTGGCTTGATTGAAATCTGATCAAACGTTAAACAACGAAGCAGCCGCAACGAGCTCTGCACAACGCAAGATTCCAAAACAGAATGAAAAACCTCGAGACGCGAGAGTTAAATTTTTTTTTGCTTTCATGCGACGCTGTTTTCAAATATTGTTTTGTCGCTTCAGCTCGAACATGTGTGCGCTCAAACTCACAGTAAATTTCAAGTTGCTTGTTGCTTGGTTCGCACATAAATGTTGCGTTGCTTAAGCAGCAGCATGTGTTCGATTCGAACTTGTGCGCATAGACGGCGTTATGGGGATGCATTGTATTACGTTTGCAGTTATTATTTTCACTAAGAAAAAATTATAAAAAAATATATAAAAAAAATTTGTAAAATATATAGAAAAATTCAATAAAAATTAGAAATAATTTAAATTGAATAAAAAATCAATTTTATTTTAGATTTCTTATGCATAACAAAAGCTACAAGTTTTATTGAGTCAATTGTGAAGAAGTTTGTTTACATTTTTTCCCGCTAAGTCCTCGACTGAAGAAAAAAAAAAATTATGTTAGCCAAGTCCTTGAGTGTGGAATTGAGTTACTTTTTCACGCTGTGTAAACTATGTAGATAGCAATAGCAGAAGCCTGGCAGTAAATCTATGAGTAAATTTTGTACAAGAATCTTACTAGACTGCATAAAAGTTTTAAAGTTAACTAGAACTTTTTAAATGCTTTATATTGTAAAGTTAAAGTTAATTTGTTATGCATTAATTATACAAGTTGGATATGAAGAGGGATAAATAAATAGATAAATAATAAAATAAAATATTTAAAAGAAAAATAATAAATAATAAAAAAATAAATAAATAATAAAAAATATATATTAATAAATAATAAGAATAAAAAAATAATTACTTTAATTTTAATATAGGTAATAATATTTTTTTTTGTATTTTTTTTTCTATATTTTATTATTTTATTATTATATTTTTTTATATTATTTATTTATTTCCATATTTATTTATATTTTTTTTTTATTATTTATTTTGATTCTTATTATTTATTAATATATTTTATTTTATTATTTATTTATTATTAACTTATTAATTTAATATTAAAATAAATATAATATATAAAAAATTAATATATTAATAAATGAATGCAAGTAAAAAAAATATAAATAAATAAATAATTACTTTAATTTTAATATAGGTTAATAATTTGTTTTTTTTTTAATTTAATTTATTTTTTTAATATGCACATTTCTATTATTACTTTTTTATAATATATTTTTATTATTATTAAATATTTTACTTATTTTTATAAATAATTTTTTCCAAATACTTCAGTTTTAAATTTGAGATATTCTTTCCAATATTCAAAGCTAATAAATCATCAACTATAATACAAAATAATGAATATTGTAATTATGTGAAATTGAAACCTAATTTACAAGGTAAATCTCTTTAAAATCTCTCTGTACTGGCGCCACTTATAAATCTCATATAGAAATTGCTTATCCATAAATCATTTTAAAGTAAATGTAAAACGAAATAATATTCATTAATGAAAAATACGTCGTAAATTGGACCGTAGAGTGAATGAGTGAGTGAGTGAGTGGAACAAAGAATAATAATAAAGACTAGACAATGTCTGAATGTTTGTTGCCTGTTATATGTAGATAATAACGGGATTGCTAGAAGGGTATTGAAAATCAGATTTCATTTTCATGTAATTAAAACCAAACAGAGTACAAAATCATCCGTATCAAGGGCCAAAACGGGAAACTAACGTTTTGGGCAATTTCAACAGAAATATATATATACACCGAGCCGAAACACACATACACACACAGACACAACAATAACAAAAGCAGCAGTAGCAACAACAGAAACAACAACAACAGCGACAATAACTCGCACTTCGCGGGGTTGGTAATGTTGTCAAGGCAACGCATTGGGCCAAGCAATTGACAGTTTCAGGTACCGAATTGCAGCCAAAACAAAAAGAAAACATTACTCAAAAAAAAAAAAGGACAAGAGGACACACAAGCTGTAAGGAAAAATTGAGAAGAAGAAAAACGGAGCAGAAAATAATAAAAGAAAAGCAAAAGCAAAAGCAAAAGCAAGGCACCTGCAAAAGATACAACAGATATAGCAGGGAATTTTCACAGTTGCCGACGTTGCCGTAACAAGTGAATCAGTGAATTCATCGGAAACCGTGAAACCGGGCGCGGAAGTACGCAAAAAAAAAAAAAAAAGCAAAAGGAAAACAGGAATTCGCAGCGAGTGGCAGCTGAAATATCATTACTTTTAATACATACACAAGCTACAAGGAAACAGTGTTACGCCTTCCGTCCCTGCTCAGCAATATCAAGCCCACAGCATGAATTACTACGACGAAGAGATCACAATCAGCGGACCGGACAGTAAACATCTGAGTAGCGTACAGTTGGAGCGACGTGCCAATGAACGTTCCGGTGCTGGTGGCAGAGGTGAAGTAGCTGGCGGTGCTGCTGCTGCTGCTGCTGCCGCTGCTACTGCTGCTGGTGGTGGAGCAGCAAGAGCAGCTAGGCAGCGTATGGTAAGTACGAGAACAGTATTTAGTGAAAAGTTACTAACACTGAGAGAGAGTGAGAGAGAGAGAGATTGCGAGACTTGTAGTTGCATAAATAATAAGTTTTTCCCCCCCACCAACAGCGTGTGCAAGGTAATTCTGCAGATGACGATGGATTGCTGCAGGATATTATCGATCATGATGACGAAGCCGATGACAGTGATGATGATGATGATGATGATGACGACGATGACAGTGAATTGCAAATGGCTGGCGATGCTGTCAGCAGTGCAACAATGCCACGCCCACAGACACGTCCAGGCAGTACACGAAATGCAAAGCAGCAGCAAAAGCAAAAGCAACAGCAGCTACCATCAGAGCAAAGAAAAGCCGAAGACCAGTTGAGTTTTGGCAGCTCAGATGATGCAACTGGCGACCAGGCGACTGCAACAAAATTGGCACATCAAAAGCTGCCACTGCCAGCAACAATGCAACAACAACAACAGCAACAGCAACAGCTGCAACGTCGTGGCAGTAGTGCTAGCGCTACAAAGGAAATGCCAACATTCAATCTGACACCAGATAAATGGGAACAGTTGCCATTACCAGGAGAATTGAAAGAACTTTTTCCCTATATATTAAAATATACGCCACAAACTATTGATACACCATATCATCTACAGCCTTTTATACCAGAATATGTGCCCGCTGTTGGTGATGTGGATGCCATGTTAAAGGTGCAAGCACCACAGCTATTGCAACCACAACGACAACAAGAACTTGATGCACATGTTGAACGTTTAGGTCTCATGCTGCTCGATGAACCATCAGACACACAATCGGAGCCAAGTCTATTAAATATGAAATTACGTTCCGTATTAAGCGGCAGTCGTGGACGACGTAATGGTGCACAGTCTGCAACTGAGGTGCCAATTGCACGTTCCGCTAAAGATATTGAACGTTGGATAAATGAGGTGGAACAAATTCATATGGCACAAGCAATGCATGATGTACAACCGCGTAAGGATATTGATGCATTACTTGAAGATTGGCCACGTTCATATAGCAGCAAAGAGACCAAAGATGCGCTAGATGATGCTTATCGTGCTTGTGAACAGGATCAAATCTCATTGTTCGATTATGTGCGTGTGCTGTGTGAACGTTTTGGTATTGAGGGACCCATGGATACGCAATCGGATTATATACACAATGTGCAAACGTTATTCGCTCTTTACCTGGCTGCCAGCCAGGCTTGGGAATAGGCAGACATAGACAAGTACTGTGGGTACTGGCTACAGGGGGGGCTGTGGCCAGTGGAAATGCAGGCGTTGGTCTGTAGCTGCTTGCACTAATAACGCTAATGGTTTCGATTAAGTGACAGCCAGACGCCGTTTGTTTGCCTTTGTGCAGTTGCCTGTCTCTCACTCTCTGGCGCTCTTTACACTCAGCGAAAACTCTTTTATGCTTAACAAAGTTTAAAGCTTTGTATTTTATGTATTTAAATTTAAGACTTGAAATTAATTTTCATTAAATATTTGCAGCATAGAATTTTTATGCGTTTCATTTGTTTTTTTTTCAAGTGTAATATGACTCCTCATGCCATTTGTCCTGCCATTAAATCGCTTGAAAAAACTCGTTGTTAGTCGCCATAACTTGTGCGATTGCGGGATTGGTTGGAGAACAAGAAATTCACAGTTAGTCAATGCCGGCTTTTTGTGGGTGCTACTGCCAGTAGCCGGCTTTTGATATTGCCGGCTTTGGTCTACTGCACTTTGTAGTACGATTTCATTTTAAGGAACTCTGAATGCAAAAACTGTAAAATTGCCGACACTGTTGTCTCGTTCCTACTTCGCCCCCCAATACAACATCAACATGGCATCAAAAGCTTCAAGCGACAAAAATGAAATTTTGCTTGCGCCATTTTTATGCGTGTTTTACAAGAGTATTAATAGGGGTATATGGATATAGTGGGAAGAGTTGTATAGTCAAGAAGACAAAAAAAGAAAATTGCAGAATTTAAGAATTTAGAGCATTTAAAATTCGCATAGTTTGCAGCAAAGCATAATTCGTGCTTGTTTTATTGTTATTTCTGTGTCTCTTTCAAGTGCCAAAAGGCAAAAACAACAACAACAGCAACAGCAACGCACAATGGATGCTAAGAGGCGCGGATGTTGCATTGAAAATGAAATGAAAAACTGTTGAAACGTTGAGCTCAAAGTGAAGTGAGAATAAAAAAATAAAAAAAAACAACAAGAGCAAGAAATGAAAATAAAAGCAACAGTGAAAAGTGTGCAAACGCATAGAAGAAGTGAAAAAGTGAAAAAGTAAAGCGCAATGCAATTTTCTATAGCATATTTATTGGGGCAGTTCATGCACTTACAATTACACATACACACACACGAATACATACTAACATAAACATACAAATAGTGCCTGCATCTGAGTTAAACCAATCATGCACTTGACCAAGCAGCCAAGCAACAACAACAACCAAAACAACAAGCTGCCTAATTAGAGCCGCTTAAGACAACATTGACCAGTGAGTGCAAAGCCATCGACGACGAACCATATTTGATGCTGTCGTCACCATACTCTCTCAACATTCAACATTCGCCATCGTTTGCCGTTTGCCGTTGACGACCTTAATTATGCGTAAACCAGTTAAGACCCATTAATGCCATTTTCCATGCATGCAAGCGGCTTGGCACTGCACACCGCACTAGACATTATCAAATGACCAGATGCGTGGGTTGGTTGGTTGCTTGGTTGACTTAACGGACAGACAGTAGACAGACAGACGAAGACTGTCAATCAAAGCTGATGTCACATACAAAATGCAATAAATTCTCACTGGCTGTTGTCTATGGTGTCAGCAATTAATAATTATGCTGAAGGCTTCAGTAGAATAAATTCATTGTTATTTTAGTATAAGTTAATTCATTGTTCTTCTTTCTTTCAAACACAATGTTAATTAATTTAAATTTATTCTTACTTTTGGAAAACACAATATTTGGTCTGCCGTTAAAAAAAACTATAATTGAATGAAAATAAACAAATTATAATTGAAAATTTGAATTTTGCCGGCATAATTGATTTAGATAGTCTTATCGATTTCGAAACAGCTGTTCACCACGCAGTGATCGACAAAGACTGGTAACACACTTACTAAGAACTTTAACTTCATAGCAATACTTAAATTTATTTAAATTACAATTTATTAATAATAACAAATAAAAATAATAAATAAAAAATGTTTTTTTTTAAATTCCTACCAAAACCCATATTATTATTTTGCTTGCTTTAAACACGTGAGCTGCATGCTAGCTTCAATAACAACAGTATTTTTTTTAGTATTTCAACGATGTGGCAACGTCGCAAACGAAACGCAAAACACATTTTTATTATAAACAAGTGTTTATATGTTTTGAGCATTAAAAATGCCGCGTTCCACGGCAGGCAACATGTGTGACTATTGCCAAACACCAATTGATGATCACAATTACTTAGATTGTCAGAATTGTAAGCAAAATGTGCATATCAAATGTTTACCACATGCCAGCACACCTGGAGATTTACTTGGTGATGTTTTCTTTGACTTCACATGCATCAAATGCGTACGCGAGGAAACCGGCCTTGAGACGGCCAAAGAACGTTTTGTGCGACAACAAATACCTTGGCTACTAGTATTAATATTAACGCTATATAATTTATCCATAAAATCAAAGGGTTTATCTCATCATGGTTTCTTTCACTGGCGAACGCATATCATTAGTTTTGTGGACAAAAATTGGAATTATATTTTCGAGCCACGTGTGTAAGTATAGAATGTTTAAGGACCAAGATTATAATGACTTTGTGACACCACAATATGCATGTAACGCTCATAAGTAGGCGTAAAGGCTTTAAAACTTGTTAATAGTAAATTTTGTATTGTAGACGACGACGCAAGCAATGGGCTGGTTCCGTTTCAGGCGCACTATCGAACAACAGTCCAAAGTATTTTCAATCAGGAATAAATATTTGTATGGAGAATGGCTGGTGGAAATTGGCACAACCAAATTTAACGCCACGCAGTGTACGTGCAGAATGTAAGTATATAAAGGCAACTTAAGATTGAATTATTTAATGTATATTAAATGTTTATTTACAGATCAACAACGCGTTTTGGAGCGTCAACAGTTGCGTACAGATCGACGTTTACCTGTGCCAGATGATAATAGTTGTAGCAGTGATTTGTCTGTCACTGATCATCTCAGTGATGTGGCAGCTAAAAGCGAGGATGCATGCTTTGAACGTGCCGAGGTTTTGCCAACCACTGAGGGTTGTGCACGTGCCATGTGAGCGTAATTCTTCTTTTTCAATATCAATTCATAAAAATGAAAAGTTCTCTCTTTACAGCCCCTTTATGGGTCGTCTACCCAAAATGACTGAAGAAAAACCTATGCCTATGGAATCTCCTAATAATCAGCTCGAAGAAATGCCAGAGCAAGTATCACCAAATCAGCCGCTGAGCAGCGTGCAAGCAAGTCTCATGGATTTTCTAGCAGAAAGCTTATGCAGCGATGATCTAAGTTTATTTATGCCACCGCCACTTATTGGTGCGGGCAAAGGTGACTTCTTCATGTCCGAAGCACTACTGGAAGCGCCTGGAAATGCTGCAGGTTTATTTGAGCTGGAGCCAAGCTTTGTTTTGCCATCAGTGGAAAGTGATGCAACATTAGCTGCAAGCAGCGAAACTACTTTGCCATTGCAAGAGATTCTTGATGAGCCAAAGCAGGCAACAAGTAGTTCAGAAAGTGAAGAGGAAACGCAATTGGAAACGGAACAAGAGCAAGATCAGGAACAACAACAACAGGAACAGCAGCAGACGGATGATGTGGATAAATATCAGCCACGCATTGTGCAAGTGACAAACTATCAGGCACAGGAGCATCCAGTGCAAACAGTTAAAGAAGAGCCGCAGGAGAATAAAGCAGATGACAAAGAGGATATGGAAGTGGATGGATCGGAGAACAATGATAACTATAATATTAGTCTAGAGCAGTGCAAGCCAAGCGGTTTTGTTCGACAACCACGTCGAAATTGGCCTTGGCTGCAAGAAACTGAACAGGAGCCGCAACATGAGGCGACACATGACGAACAGCAGCAGCAACAACAACAACAACTTAGTATTATGAGCATCAACGAGGAGCAACAATTGCATCAGAAATTGCAAAAAATCTTTATGCTGGAACATAAATTTCATATGGATATTCCTGCCTATGTGCGACGTCTGTATCGTAAACTTTGTGTACGCAAATGGAAACGTGAACATAATCGTCCGATATTTAATCTGGACGAGCATATAGATACAACAGCACGTGCACGTCTGCTGCAGGCCAAACAACAATTACATATTTTAGATCGTTATCAATTGTTGGAATTGGGTAATCCCGATATACGTAGCTCCTTCTATGCACGCATCATGGGCAACACAGAATACGAACTCTTTGAATCGCCATATACTAAACGTGTATTGCATCCATTTATTTATCGTAGTGAGAGCATGTCACCGCCCTGGTTACGTCTCATGTGTGAATTACAGCATCGTGTCAATAAAACTCATCCGTGCAGATCGACAATTGATTTTTGTTATGTGCGTCCGCAGCATATACCGGCAGTCAATGCTTTGCTACAAAATGTTTTCTGGCCGGGAATCGATGGTAAGTCGATTGAAGCAGCGTTTAGATTTTGCCAAAAACTCTATTTCATTTTTATCATTTTCATAGTTACCGAATGTCTGAGTTATCCGGACTACAGTGTAATTGCACTATATAAAAAACTAGTCGTTGGCTGTGGCTTTCTTGTGCCCGATGTTGGCTATAATGAAGCTTATATTTCCTTTATGGCTGTGCGTCACAATTGGCAACGCAGTGGCATTGCTACCTTTATGCTTTATCATCTTATTCAAACCTGCATGTCCAAGGATATTACGCTGCATGTGTCAGCCAATAATTCCGCTGTGATGTTATATCAAAAGTTTGGCTTTAAAATCGAAGAAGTTATCCTTGATTTCTATGACAAATATTTACCATCAGACTCCAAGCAAAGTCGAAATGCGTTTTTCCTACGTCTGTTAAGATAACGAAAATATTTAATGCGATTTAAAGCCAAAATGAGTTGCTAATTATTGACAATTAAGACTAAAATTATATTAAGGAATTTATACTTATAAGCTTAACGATAGTATTTGAAACTATCGTGAAAAAAAAACTATTTACATTAAAGAAAGCAAAATATTTTTATATTTTAAATTTGTTGTTTATAAAAATTCTAGAAAAAAATCAAGGGAAATAGTTTCGCCAAACTATCGTTAGTGAAAAGGGTAAAATAATTTAATTATTTTTATATATGATTTTAATAGCAATAGTATCGCTAATCCTCAATGAAGAGGATAAATAACAATAGTATCGCCATACTATCAAATAATGATAAAGAAACAATTTTAATAATTTTTATATAGAATTTTAATAGCAATAATATCGCCGAACTATTGAATCAAGGAAAAATACAATCTTAATAATATTTGTATATATAATTTTTATAGAAATATTATCGTATTTTTTATACAGGATTTGAATAGCAATAGTATTTCCAAACTATCGAACGAAGGATCAAAAAATAATCATGATAGTATTATAAGATTTCAATGTTTAATTCCAAATTGTAGCATAGTTTTTACAAGCTTAAGCAAATATTTTCTCTTCCCGTCGCTTTTTGGTGACCACTGTGCCGGGTTTATGTTGTGCCTCCGGATGATTCATGAGCTCTGGCGGGCACACTGATACTGGACTTGCTGTCACACATTGTTTTAGATCATAGAATAGACTACTATCATCCTTGGTGACAAACGAAATGGCAACACCAGTTTTACCCGCACGTCCTGTACGACCAATACGATGTGTATAATCCTCAATAGATTTAGCCATATCATAATTGATGACCAATGAGACATCCTTAATATCGATACCACGACCAGCGACATCGGTGGCAACCAATATATCCTTGGCACCAGATTTAAGTGCAGCCAAAGCATATTCACGCTGTTCTTGTCCTTTACCACCGTGCAATGTACAAGAATTGTATCCCAGTTTTTCCAGACCCTTGGCCAAAACATCGGCACCTTTCTTTTGATTGACAAAAATAATGACTGGTGGTTCAATGCCACCCGAAAGAATTTGCATAAGTTTCTTCCGTTTATCATTCTCGCCCATCATGTAGACGATCTGGTTCGTTCGCTCCGTTGGTTTACCCACGGAACCAATATACACTGTGGCTGGACGACGTAAATATGAGCGTGCCAGACGTTCGACAGCCGGTGGCATAGTCGCCGTAAACATCACCGTTTGTCTGTACTTTTTCTTTGAGTAAAAGTTCTCCATTAATTTCTTTTCATCTTCGGCTTCCTCTGTATCGGGTTTTAAATTTGTTACGGGCATATATTCAAGAATCTTTTGTACATCCGGCTCGAAACCCATGTCAATCATACGATCAGCCTCATCAAGTACAATGTATGTACATTGATTCAATACTAGATAACGATTCTCCAGCACATCAATAAGACGACCCGGTGTCGCAATGACAATTTCACAACCCAATCGTAAACGGAAACCTTGCTCTTCCCTGGACAAACCGCCGACAACAACAACGGTACGTATACCCAAAGGTTGACCAAATTTCGTTGTTTCCTCTTCAATTTGTTGGGCCAATTCACGTGTTGGTGCCATAATAATGGCATATGGACCTTGATCCACATCTTCCAACCGCTCAATCTTTGGCAAGGATTGGATCCAGGAAAGTAAAGGAATAAGGAATGCCAAGGTTTTACCCGAACCCGTTTCAGCTACACCAATAATGTCACGATTCTGTAGACCAATGGGTATAGCTTGTCGTTGAATGGGTGTTGGTTCCTTGTAGCCAACAGTATCGATGATATCAATGATTTCAGCTGGAAAACCAGATTCATTCCAGCTGCGTATGGGATTGGGTATTTTACCACCCTTAATGGTAATATTGTAATCCTCACGAAAGATACGCCAATCACGTTCAGTCATCTCATCGTTATCCTTTTCGGACCAGTGACGATCATCCCATTTTTGTTTATCCTCTTTACGTTTCATTTTCTTGAGACGCACCTTCTCCTGTTCCTTTTCTGCTTCTGTTCGACGCTTCTCCAATAAATCTCCATAGAATTTACTTTGTGTACGTTTCTGTTCCTTGATATCGATACCGGCCACATTGCCACGACCAAAAAATTGTACATGATGACGTTCCTTATATAGATTATTATAATCAATGGATGTATCTTCGCCTGCATCCCAATCGAA
This sequence comes from Zaprionus obscuricornis, assembly GCA_037044475.1. Classification (NCBI taxonomy): domain Eukaryota; kingdom Metazoa; phylum Arthropoda; class Insecta; order Diptera; family Drosophilidae; genus Zaprionus; species Zaprionus obscuricornis. Next base: position 50,221 of record JBAMBR010003649.1, on the reverse strand, counting down.
AACAAATTTACGATCATTGAGACGTCGCACACGTCGTTTCTTCTTCACAATTCCCAAGTAACGCTCACGGATTGCCTCCAATTCTTTTTCTTTATCCTTGTGCGTTAGATCCTCGACGCGTTTACTGTCTCTGTCGCGTTCTCGATCACCACCATTTCCTCCACCTCCTCCACCTCCACGTTCACCACCACCACGCTCAGCACCACCACGTTCGCCACCACCACGTTCACCACCGCGACGTTCATTTTTGACTGGCGCTGGCGGTGGCATGGACACTGATGGTGATGCCGAAGCTGTTGCAATGCCACTCGTTGGCTTGCTATGAGATGCCTGCAGTTGATCTCTAGCCACATCCTGCGCCGCACGCAAGCGTTCCACTTCCTCCTGTCGGCGCTTCAATGCCTCAGCGACACGCTGTTCTTTGGTTAAGAACACCGGTTTACTACGTGCCTCCTCTTCACGTTTCTTCTTATCCAGCAGTTCTTCCAGCGACAGTGGTTCTTTCTTTAACTTGACCTCAGTATTCTGCTCAACTTGCTCATCTTCTGCTTTAAGAGTTGTTGCTGCAGCTGTTGTTGTTTCCGTTTTTGCAATGACAGGCGCATCCAATTTGGGTTTCTTTTCGGGCTCGCCAGCGCGTGCTACACGCTCACGAGAACGTTCACGCACGGGACGCTGACGCTCTGGTGAACGGCCAACGCGTCTAGCACGATTATCTTCCCTGTGGTGAAATTATTCATGAAAAGTTTCTTGTTTCACTCAACACTTTACATACCTGGAACGCGAACGCCGTTGCCGACGATCTTTCTCCCGATCAAATTGTCTGTCGCGTTGTTCGCGTTGTTCGCGCTGTTCCCTATCCCTTGTGCGTTCTCTATCCCGTTGTCGTTCTCGTTCCCGCTCTCGTTCACGTTCTCTGTCTCTATCGTTTGTGGCTGCGGGACGGTCATCTCTATAACGTTCCCGTGAACGCGAACGTCGCTTTTTCTCATTTACCATTTCACTCAGCTTTCAATTAAAAACACAACTTTATTTTTTTTTTCAACTTAAACGTTTACACAAAACAAAACAGCTGTAGACAAGACAGAGATGCGCAATGTATACCGGCAAGAATGCTGCGCAGTCACAGTGAACTTATGACACAGTCACAGTGACAATTATAATACTCACAGTAAGTTACATGTTATTTATTATTTTTCATGAATGCAAAATTAAATTAAATGATAATAAATTTAATTGCTTCTGGTAATTAACATAAATTAATTATTTTATCATTTTTTTGCAATTTTATATTTATGTACTTGTGATGCATTAAACACAATAACGCGCATTTCTATCAAACAGTGTGACCAGCAACTCTTAAGAAGAAAAATACCAATGCATTTTAGACAAATATTAAAAAACTACTGCAATATACTAATGTAGTATGTCATCAGCTGTGTTTCTTAAGCCCCGTCCCTTTGGGGGCATTTTGGGGAACTCAGTTCTACGCGTTTTCTCTGCCCCAACAGACAAAATTGCGACGCAGCGCTAGCGCTAGCGAACAGTGACGCGTTGAACCAGAAACTAGAGTGAAAAAAGAGACGGAAAAAAAGCAAACAAAAGAAAAGCATCTCGCTTTAAAAGCGTTCCAAATAAAATCAAATAAATTTCCCTTGATTTACTATAATTGTGGGCGTACAACGCTTGACAGTAGCAGCAGCTCATCATCGTCATCAACGTCCATAGCATCATTTAAGTTATTTGTGTGTGGCATAAACTGAGATTTAAATTTCCATAGTCTCACAGCTGGACAGCTAAACAGCTGTGTGTCTGTGTGATGAGCATGAGCATCGATCAAGAAACAGCACCAATTGCTGCACCTCGTCAGAGCAATGGCGGCCGCTCAAATATGTTTCGCAGCTTTGGCTCACTCTTTGGAGCCGGCGGTGGTGCGGAAAATACACGTCCCATAACACCGCAATCAAGTGATGGTTATGTGGAATTTGGTATGCAAGATCCAGAACGTAGTGCAGGACGTACATTGGGTACATTTGCTGGTGTCTTTAGTCCTGTTGCTCTATCAATGTTTAGTGCTTTGGTTTTTATACGTGTTGGTAAGTGACGTCACTTGTTTGCCACTTGTTGGTTTTGTTTTGTCTCATTAGAAATTCTTATTGGATTTATTTTGTTTTTGGATGTCGATTTCAGGTTATATTGTGGGCAATGCTGGCTTATACATTACGCTGTTACAATTCCTCATCGCTTATGCAATTCTATTGTTTACGGTTGCCTCCGTTTGTGCCATTTCCACTAATGGCGCCATTGAAGGTGGCGGCGTCTACTGTAAGTTTAATCACAAAGAAAACAAGTAACAACTAAAACTACAGTCGAATGTGCTCGACTATGTGATACCTGGTACCCAAAAATATCAATTAAAGGAGGCAGTGGTGGGCGTGGTAAATGCTTATGGTACCACAAAGTACTCTATGGGTACCGGGTATAAAAATATTAAAATTTTTGAGAAATTTTCATAATTCTGGATTTTTCAATTTTGCATTTTAGTTATGATTAGCCGAACACTTGGCCTGGAATTTGGCGGCTCTATTGGCACACTCTTCTTTTTTGCCAATGTTGTTGGCTGTGCCATGGCCATATCCGGTTGCACTGAAGGCATCATGAATAATTTTGGCGAAGGTGGCTACTTCACTGGACACACTGGTTTCCATCTCTGGGAAGGAGATTGGTATCGTTTTCTATATAGCAGTATAATCAATACTTGCATGTTATTAGTCTGTGTCGTTGGCGCCGCTCTATTTGCAAAGACGTCAGTGCTTATTTTGGGAATTGTTACAATTTGTCTATTTGCAACGTATATCAGTTTTCTAGCTGTTGGTGAAACCAATGATACGGTAAGACACAATGCCATTTATATTACTAAACATAATCAATCATTTATAATTAAAATCCCTGTCAATATTCTTTATCAATGCGCGCTATCTGTTGCGCTAAAGAAAATAGTCCTGTTTTATATCAAGCAACAATTACTAATGTCTGTCTTAAGATATTTGCTACAATTTATAGATAAAATACATATGGATTTTTTTTTTAAGGTCTTGGTTATTCATTGTCCAGTTCGTGGTTAAAAAAAAAAAATCACACATTAAAATTGATTAATAATTTTGTTTCCGTATTATTTCTGTTTGTTTATCATACAATTATATGTCATAGCTATATATAATATATATAAATATTTATATACATCTAGAAGACCGCAAGACTATAAAATATATAACAAAAATATCACAAATTATTTTAATTTATTTATCTAACCGCTATTAATATTCATAATTTTCTAATTTTAACAAAAAAAAAAAAAAATTTAAATACATTTTTATTTTCTTTTAGAAAAATTTTTGTAAGTCATAAAAAAATATTTGCAAAAATTTACATTAATATCTATAAAATTATTAAAAAAAAAATATATATATATATATATAGAAATAATTTTGCAGGAATTTAAATTAATTTCTATAAAATTATTTAAAAAAGAAAAAAAAAAATATGTAGAAATAATTTTTAATATTTATTTCAATTTATTTAAATTCTTGTAGTACTTTTTGTACTTGAACTTTCTGATAATAACTTTCTCAGCAACACAACATATGACAATGAGTTGGATAACCAACCGGTTTGCACTAGCTTCGCTTCTATAGAAACAATGTATCCTAAATATAATTTTTATATGAAAAACTTTTCTTTTATGCCTGCAAAGAGTATTACAATTTCGGGACGTCAAAGATAACTTTGTTTTCTTATTTTTTTTTTCTACGTTTATCAATGCAGTTTTCGTACTATTTTTTGTGTACTGCATGAGTAAAATATTTGTTTGATTTTGTATATATATATATTTGATATACATATATATTTATATGACGAGTTATGTGAATCACATTGTGTTGCCGCACTGTTTTGGTGCTGATAAGAAAACTAAAACTACCCAATAAGCACATTCAGACATGAATATCAAAATTAATTATCAACTAAGTGCAATAATCTGCGAAAGCTCATTAAAAACATGTTATCTACTTCACACAATACTACATATATAGAGTATATTAATATATATTTGCTTCTTATTTTTTTTTATAGATTCTTGTACCTTCAAGGAATAATTTATTACCAAATGTAACAAAATATTTACCATATTCTGGTCTCAGTGCTAAAACATTAAGTGATAATCTTGATTCACATTATGGCAGAGATTATACATCTGGTGGAGAATATGCTGATTTTGCCACTACATTTGGTGTACTCTTCTCTGGCGTTACCGGCATTATGGCTGGTGCTAATATGTCGGGTGAATTAAAGAATCCTTCAAAAAGTATACCATGGGGTACATTATCTGCTGTTTGCTTTACATTTGTCTCATATATAATACTTTCATTTCTGATGAGTTGCACAACGCCAGCGATAACCATGCAAAATAATTATCTATTTCTAATGTCTGTCAATTTATGGCCACCATTTACGGCCATTGGCATCTTGACGGCAACATTTTCAACGGGACTTAGCAATTTGATTGGATCTAGTCGCGTCTTGGAAGCACTTAGCAAAGATCAAGTCTTTGGCTCACTGCTTAACATTGTTGTGCGTGGCACATGGAAGGGTAATCCAATTTGTGCTGTATTCATCAGTTGGACATTGGTTGAATGCATTTTATTGATTGGTTCATTCAATATTATTGCACAAATAAATTCGGTGCTATTTATGCTTGCTTATCTTGCCACAAATCTCGCCTGTTTAGGCATTGAATTGACGGGTGCTCCAAATTTCCGGCCACTATTCAAATACTTTACTTGGCATACATGTCTCGTCGGTTTGTTGGGCACACTCATTATGATGTTTGTCATCAATCCGATTTATGCCTCATCGTGCATCATATTGTGCTTGATATTGGTCATTGCGCTGCATTTGTTTTCGCCAGCCACACAAGCCGCACAGTGGGGTTCAATTTCACAGGCGCTAATGTTTCATCAGGTAAGACATTACATTTTTTGCATATATTTTCTATCTCATTCTCTCTTTCTCTCTGCAGGTGCGCAAATATTTGCTTATGCTTGATCCACGCAAAGATCATGTCAAATTTTGGCGTCCACAAATTCTATTGTTGGTCTCATCGCCACGTTCTAGTTGTCCATTGGTTGATTTTGTCAATGATATGAAAAAGAGTGGACTCTACATTATTGGACATGTCAAGCTGGGTGATTTTAAAAGCACTGAGGATTCTGTTGATAATCAACAGTGGTGGGCATTCCTCGATCATATGCGTGTCAAGGCATTCACAGAGGTCACAATAAGTCGCAGTATACGTGAAGGTGTACAGCATCTGATACGTTTATCTGGCATTGGGGCCATGAAACCAAATACAATTATACTTGGATTCTATGATAATGAGGCACCAAAGGATTTCTTCCTGAAGTAAGTTATATATGCAAATATTCTTGAGCATACTATATGCATGTAACTTGGCATATATAACAATTATTGCCCGGAGCTGTATATAAGTAGGAAAGGGAAGCAACGGATTACTATATCATGTAGCTGCCATAGGAACAATCGGTCGTAAATGTAGTTTTATTATGAAAAACTTTTTTGTTTCTTGAGTTATTCCGATGAAAGTTACAGCATTTGAGTAGAGTGACGACTTATGCATGTCAGCTACATTTGGTCAAAATCAAGGTACTATAACATATAGCTGCCATAGAAACAATCGGAAAAAATGAAGTTTTTGTATGAAAAACTTTTTTGTTTGCTAAGATATTCGACTAAAACTTATAGGATTTCAACTTAACGACGACTTACGTATCTCATATAAATTTAATTCACATCGGCATACTATATCTTATAGCTACCATAGGAATAATCAGCTGAAAAATGAGTTTTTATATAAGCAACTATTTGTTTGACATGCTATACGGCTTAAATATGCGGAATAAATGTTTAACAAGGGCTTACACATATCTGCCAAGTTTCATTCAAATGACACTACTATATCATATAGTTACAATAGGCACAATCGATAGAATTTTTGGTTGAAGATAGAAATGAAATTGTCGACATGTCATAAATAGCTTTACTTTCTTCTATAATAGTTTAGTTTCTATAACTAATAATTCTATTTGCCTTGCAGTGGTTCATCTCCATATAAAACAGATGCTTTTAACGATGGTGAAATACGCAGTTTTCCCATACGTCGCGATGGTGAATCAAAACACTTTGAGGTACAGGAATATGTGCAAATACTTTGCGATACATTGCGCATGAAAAAGAATCTATGCTTGTGTCGAAATTTTCAGCGTTTGGATAAAAACTTTATTACAACGTAAGTGAAATGAAGAAACTGTGCTTAAAAAAATTCTAAAAATTTTCTTACTCTATGTAGAAGCAAACATGTGAAATATATTGATGTCTGGCCAATAAATGTATTTAATCCTACATCTGGTGATCCATTCGATATGGTTTCATTGTTTATGATGCAATTGGCTGTCATAATGTTGGCCAAGTGGAAACATTTGCGTGTGCGCATCTTTTTATGTGAAACGAATGAAGAGCGTACCGTCAGGTAATTCATTTAACACACTTCTCTTCTCTTCTCTCTCTCTCTATATGTATTTCATATTTCATATTTATGTTTATTTATTTATTTATGCAGCACCTTTGAAACACACGCGCCACAAATGGATATATTTGCGAAGCAAAAACTTGAACATTCATTAAAAGAGTTACGCATCAATGCTGATATTATGGAAATACAAGAATGGAGTCGAGATTCCGATTTTACACGTCATGCTCGAATATTAAAACAATTTACGGGTCAAGCAGATGATGAACTATTGGATGATGGTGATGAAATTGCTGAGGATAAATTTAATCGTTCATTATTATATATGCAACGTGTTAATCAAATAATACGTGATCGTTCAGATCAAACAGCATTATCATTTATATATTTGGCATCACCACCAAAACCAACATTACCCGATTTTAATGATCGTAGCGCCAATTATGTAGAATTATTAACGGAATTAACAGCTGAATTACCGCCAACGATTCTGGTGCATGGTGTAAGCACAGTTACATCGACAACACTCTAAATTTTCTCTCTATCGCAGAGGACGAAACATAGTGATAGTAAAAATTTATAATGCAACAACAAAAACATACATATAGATGGAGTAGTAATAATAATAATGTATAGCATGAATAATGAGAGAAACATTTAGAACTAACTTTTAATTTGTATTTTCTCTTTATGTATGTTTGTTTGTGTATTGGCAAAACAAAAGCTGTAGACATTGTTTTTTATATCATGCATATATTTATAACATATTTCTTTTTAAAAAAAAAAACTCATTTTAATATTGTTTAGCACATTTGAAATAACAAAAACAAATACGCAAACGTCTCTCTCTCGATCGATCTATCTCTCTAATACATCATCAAATAGTAATTATCATATCAATGCGTAACTTAACATCTACTTTTATAATAAGTAAATAACAATATCAAAAAAAAAAAAAAAATCAACAATAACAACAACAACATTATCTTATTGTGGACCATGTTAAACAAGAAGCAGAAGCAGGAAATTATTTTTTTATATATATATTAATTATTTTTGTGATTCACTCAAAAAGTATTAAGAAAAAAAAAAGATAAAGGAAAGAATATGAATATGAAATTATTGATCTATGGCTTTCCATAAAATAGATTTCTATTTTTTTTTTCATAGCATTTAGTTTATAATTTTTTTTAGGTGCAATTCACAGTGCATGCTATATATATATATATAGAAACAATTAACTGTTTAATGTTTTAAGTTAATTTATATGAATATTAAAATTAATATAATACTGTGAAAAAAAAAAAACAAAATCTTTGCTATCATTATAATTATTATTTATACATTGTATTCAACACTTTCCAATAACAGAAATAAAATAATAATAAAAAAAAAATACATAGAGATACTGTCTGAATGTATAACAACTGAACTTTTGTCTACTTTATATATATATAAACTCTGATTATGTCTGCGACAATTTCTGTAGCTTATCTGTCGTCCACTTAACACTTCTATAGCCTATGAGACACACTTGGAGACACGCTCTCTGTATGTTTACCGCTACCATTAAATGCTTATTAAGATAAAAGATTTCCTTTTGCGCTCGTGGAACATAAAAAGGGAAAACGGATAAGTTGATCTCGCCTTGAAATACGGCAGTCGCAAATAGAGTCATAAATGTCACTAAGATGCTGCGCGTACCGCTATTTATGTGATGACTATTTATGATACTCATCAGTATAGTGTTACGTTTGTGCAGCTCTACCTGCTTAGCGCATGTCCTTTTTTTTGTGAAGGACTTTCGACCTGAATGTTGCTCGTGTTGTGTTGTGTGTGTTTTGTTGCCTTAATTTCCAATCACAGTTAAGTGTCAATAAATTGTAATAAAAACGTTACAATTGCCTGACACATTTCTGTTTATCGTTTAGACTAAGGCTAACGGATATATACAGTATATAGCATATATGTCTATGCTTGATATGAAGCGTCGCTCGATTCGATTGAGTTAACCTTTGACTTTGATTACGCTAAGTTATTGCATCACTTTTCATTTTCTAGGAATTATTTTCGGATAGCCTTTGAGCACGCTCTACACAAATTTCCAAATCAAAAGAAAATTTTTTTAAAATAAAATTTTATAATAATCTGAAAAGAGACGCGCTGTCTATGGCCAAAAGTCAAAACGCATTTTCGCAGAAATAAATACAAGAAAAAAAAAATATTAAAGATCAATCATAATGCTTCTATATTACATGGTAATTTGGCTTAGTCCCTCGGCTGTAGTCTCTGCATAGACAATGGCTAAGAACACTTGTTACCTAATTTTTGTACTGTTCTGGTTAACAAAAGGGCTGCGGTTTAGGCCAAATTTTAAGTTACAATTTGCTTTCTGGTGTTTTCCCACCAGACAAAAGGCCAAAACGTAAAGAAACTGACAACAATAGGAAATTCCATTTAGTGACAATAGAAATATGGCAGACAATCTCACGCAATTCTTGCACAGATTACACTACACATCTTTAATCTCATTTTCGCAATTTAGCGCCAACATATATAATCCGCACACGAAACGATTAATCTAAGCATCTTGAGAAAGATTAAAGAAAGAGAGAGAGAGGATCCTCACGCAAGTGAGGATTATCATCAGATGAGCTATTGTTGAGTTAAGGTTTGACTTTCAACCAGAACCGCCTACTGCTGCTATTGTTTGCTATTTTGACAAGGACAAGCGAGCTGACCAAATGTCGAGACAACAGCAGCAGCAGCAGCAGTATGTATAGAAAATGCTAATTGGAAATTTTTAGAAAATTTTTATGCTGCTCGTGTAGGCGTAAACGATCTTTAGCTGATCTTGATGCAAACCCAATAATTATAATAGACAATTGAACGCAAGCATTTCGCTAGAAATTCCACAGCATAATGTCGGTCTGCGGTCGCGTGGCACATCGATCAGCGTTGATCGTCATCAGCATCAATATAGCATCGGGAGCTATGTATGTTGATCAAACGTCATGTCGTCATACTTCTGATGTTTGCGCATTTTGTCGGCATTTTGTTTGGAGTTTTGAGCATCAGGTTCTTTTTTTTTTCTCTCTGCCACTGACCCCGCTGATCATCCTGAATCTTTGTTCTTGTCAATTTTGTGTGAAATGTTGTAATATAAAAGGACAAAAACGCATCATTTGTACATTTTAGTTATGCCTGGCGCTCGAATCTCACTCTCTCTCTATCTGTCTGTCTCATATTCTTTGCACTATTTTCATATTGTTTTGTCCAGTTTCTATAGAAATGCAGTGAACTATACGAATTGATTTTTACTTACATTTGTGCCAAGTTAATTAACGTTTCGTTGCGGCTTCTTGAAAGTATTTTATGTCGATCAACGAACACATCAACTGAAGGCCATGAAAAGGCGAGCAACATGCTTGCAACTGTTGATGTATGTGCTGCATAGACGTAACATCATCTAAGGCAAATATTACCACCAAAAACATGACTTGTATTTTTTTTTTAGAATGTCAAACATAATCTTGATCAATTTAAGATTTAAGATAAGTTTACAAAATTTCATTCATTTCTTTTTTCTTCTATTTTACAATAAGTGAATGAAAATGACAATTTGCGTTGGGAAGTTTTTATACACTTGCTGAGAGTAACATATAATAATTTTGACCCGGGAGTTGCAAGCGCCCATAGGAAAATATGGTAAATTTATATGTTTATTCTTGATCAGTATCGATTGTAGGACAAAGGAAAGCTGTCTCCATGAGCTGTGTATAAATTGAAATCGATCGGATCGGAACACTTTATAAGTTTCCATAGGAACAATCGATAGAAATTGAATTTTTATATGAAAAAGTTTGGTTTTGACGCCTGCAAGGGTTTTCTTGCCATATACTGCTGCTGATATAGTACTTCGATCTGCTGATGTCCATTTTATATAAAAGTTAAAGTGTTAATTTAGCGTTAAGACTGCAAGCAGACAAAATTTTCTCCCCTTGATTGTTCTTACTTCAAAGTACTTAAAATATATTTTAAAACGTGTGAAGAATTTTTCGACTTCTTTCCGTTATTCCAAAAGAAAGCTACAAGAAATGTTAATGTTTGTGACCTAGTAAATGAACAAGAGTTACACACACACAGTAGGAAACAAAGGGATGCCAAAAAATCGAAAGTATAAAACCGCATAAAAAAAAATATATGCAGAAAAATTCTCATGTTGTTGTGGAGAAATTTTGCGAAATGATCGATAGACCACAGCATAAACATGCAAAGTGTAAAGTTGGTCAGTGCAAAAGTAAATTGGCTACGGGCCATGCAAATGATTGCAAGGCCCACAAATGTGGTTAACAAAAGCATTGAAAAAATAAAACTGATGATCGATATTTCGTATATATTGTAAATATTGTATTGCTGAAGAATCGTGACTTTTGTTGTCAATGAAATGACCTTGGTAACAATAAAAAAAATTTTTTAAATATTTAATAATATATAAAAGAGCAAAAATACAAAAGAACTTAAAGTTGAAGAACGACACGGCAACAATAGCAACGGTAGCAAATGTCAGGTCAAACAATCAGCCAGGCAGTAGCAGCAACAGCAGCAGCAGCGGCAGAAGAAGCAGGAAAAAAACTGGCAGCAGTAATAACAGAAGATTTCCTTTTTGGCCTGATCAAAGTGGCAATTAAACGTTTTTGACCGCAAGCCAACTTTAAGGGCACGGGCTTTGAGCCACAGGTAGACAGATAAAAACAGGATCAACATTACTTGAACAGCGAATCAGGTAACAGCATTTTGTCTTGTCCAATCAACGTTTAGTTTAGGCCTGCCAAGACAAAGAGTATTTAAAGGCAAACTGCTGGATGGTAGCCTGTCAGTTATCCTTTGGATATTGCATACTCAACAACACACAAAAGAAAAGAAAGAAAGAAATTAAAAACAATGTTGACGAACGACGAGCTCATCGAACATTTCTACTACAGTGCCGGGGAACAGCATGAGGATAGAGGCGCTGTCGAAACTGAAGCTGAGGATATTTTCAATGTTAGTGATGCATATAAACAATTGGAACAGTTAATGTATCAGGATCATGATCAGGATTTCAGTGGCAGTGCGGATAGTCTCTCCGATGGCACCAATAGTTGTTCACAGGAATTATTTTACGATACGCCAGCCGTGCTGGAATTGGAGCAAATGCTGAGTGCACAAACACAACAGCAGCAGAGCCAACAACAACAGCAACAACAGATTTCTTCCAGCGGCACATCCAAATTCCAGACAAAGGCTACCAAATATTGGACAAAAACATCATCACAACGCAGTCGTCCCTATGATAATATTTCATCAAATTCGGAACGTGAACAAGAGAATTGTGGTCCTGATGTGCTGCGCAAGCGTCGACTAGCCGCCAATGCACGTGAACGTCGACGTATGAATAGCTTAAATGATGCCTTCGATAAGTTACGGGATGTAGTGCCATCTCTGGGACATGACCGACGTCTCTCCAAATACGAAACTTTGCAAATGGCACAGGCATATATTGGAGATCTACTAACGCTGCTCTCCAGGGACTATTAAGCGCAGTGAGGAAAAGGAAGAAGCTGAAGGCAACCAGTACGTGTTGTAGCAACACAACATTTAATCCTAGTGTAAACTTTTAAAGGCTGTTAGTAAATAAGTTCCACAGTATAATTATTAATCATAAAATATTTTAAACAATTAATTATAGAGCAAAGACTAATTAGAGATTAAAAATGAAAAAAAAAACCAACAGAAAATTATTTGAAATTTTTACTGGGCTTGTGGAGTTAAATATGCGTAAATCACATTTTAAAGTCTATATAGTATATTTACGCACTGAGATTGGGAAGTACTCAGTGTACAGCAAAAGGTTTGTTCTTGATATGGAAATATTTTCGGAGTCATCTTCTACTTCCACTCATTGTTTGGCCTTGGAAACTGATTTAGCATAATCATTTTATGAGAATTTATTTATTTTTTGACAAATTATTTACTGTATGATTACGAACTTATGGGGGTTCCTTCAATGACTCGTGATGATTATGTGGGAGGATAGGGTCAAAAAATATAAAAATATGATTACGAAATATATGAACAGCCGCTTTTTGAACTAGAAAAAAAACTTGGACAATTTTAATTGAACTGAATAACAAATATTTGTATGTTTTCTTGCGATTTTTCCTTTTCTACAAATTTAAATTTTTATTATTATTTTTTAATTAATTTTATATCTGAAAAATTTAAAAACAAAATTTTTTTCTATTATTTTAAAGTTTTATATTAACAAAATAATATTGAAAATTAATTTATTTCATTTTTTATATTATATTTAAAATCTTTGCTCTACTCTTACAAAATACCCTAGAGCCTAGAACATTTGGACACATTAATTTCCAATTCTTCACATCTTGACATACTATATTTATTTCAAGCAAAAGGCAAAACAAAAAAAAAGGTTATCCTTGAGCCTATATGGCAGCATATTTAGAACAAGTAACAAGTATTATTATTATTAAGTAGCGGGCGTAACGCCCAAAACGCAACAGTGAAAAGTCAAAACAAGAATATGCCGACACACGATTGATGAGTTCCGACTTCCGACCACCATAGAACATACGAACTACGAAAGAATGATGAAGAGAAAAAAACAACACTAAAACGTAGATGATTAAGTGCCGAAAACGTCAACAGGTAAACAACAAAAAATGTAGAGTTGTTTATATCCTGTGGCGTGGCAATGCAGGACATGAAAATTGATTTAAACATAGTAATTTATAAATGTTACCAGATGAACTAATGGCATTTCATTATTTTATTTTTTACTTTATTTATTTGTTTTAATTATTTTTTTATTGCATTTTCAGATTTAAATATCACATATAACTTTTCTGCAAATAGATTTATAGTACAACTAAATACTAAGCTCTTAAATTGTTTAATACATTAACTTAATTTATTAAATACTAAACTATTTAATACAATTACAATATATATATATATATAGATATATATATAGATACTACATATGACTTTTGGGCTTAGTTTAGTTTTAAAAAATTATTTTGCATTTTTATCTTTATCTTCTTCACAAATGATTTTGTCTATTTTTTTTTTTTTATTGCGCCAATTGAAATATGTTATGTTTATGGCAAAAGTTTTGTTTTTTTTGTACTTAATGATGATATGAAGTTAAAGCTATAAAGAGATTTAAATGGAATATGCTAAACCCAAAAAACCCGACAACTTCCTTGCATTAGCAGACATATACGAAATGAAGAAAGTTTTCTTTTGCGTGATTGTTGAGTCAGTCTTGAAGATCAATTTTATTTTATTTAATTTAATTTATTTTTATTTTATTTTTTTTGGTTAGTCTTAAGAGAATCGTAGTTATATAGCCAAAAAGTAGCGTCAAAGACTTTGCATAAGTATTGCATAAATTTATAGCTTTGTCCAGTAACCCCATACCCATCCCTGATCTGAAACAGTCGGTAAGTTTAATGTCTTTGTTCTTTTTGCAATAAATATTATTTAAAAGAAATTCAATTTTATTTTTGTTTTTTTTTTCTTTAACGAGATTTTTTTTTTTTTTTACCGAACAGATAATTATATAGCATATATAATATATATATTATTTCTTTTTGCATTTTGTTTTTTGTTATAGACAATTAGTGAAGAGCATAAAACTTTGGCATGCCCGAAGTTAATATTCATTTTGGTACTACATAAATTTTACATAGTTATTAATAATTTTTTTTTTTTTTTATATATATTTAATTCTAATTACATATTTTTTTATTTTTTATATTTACAATTAGAATTTTCTGTAGACTTAATATTAAAAATTAATAATAATAATAATAAAAAAACTAGATATTAATAATATGATAAAAGCCAAAAATGTTTGAAGCATCAACTAAAGGATGTGTATGTGTGTGTGTGAGTGAGTGTCTGTGTGTTTTTGCTACTGTCTAAGGCAACTTTTAACTTAAATCAAATTATTTTTATTACAAGTCTTTGTTTTGTTTGTTGTTGTATTGCGAGAAATGTGTAAATTTTGTTAATTTACTTTAGATCGTTGACTGAACAAATATACAAATATAATAATATGCTAGACTATATAGTACTATATAGTCGACATATATAGCAGCATAATAGCATCAGCACATAACGAACAAGAGCGCTGCTAACAAATTGTATGAAAAATAAATTCTTGCAACGAAATTCATAGGATGATGCATTTTATTGAAGATGCTATAAAAAAAGTAACATTTAAAAAATAATGTAGCTTTTGGATCAGACATATATATATCTGTTTTTCGATTTAAAGTATTAATTTAGACAATTTATATAAATATTTATATTTTAGTTATTATATGAAAAAGCTAGCAACAAAGGCGCGTTACGAGCAACACTTTGTTAATCCAAAATTATGAATTATAATATATAAGTTTATATATTTTATATATGCAATTATATATATGTATATATATATATATATATATATTTTATATGCAATATTTATCAAGGGAATTGTTCAACTTTAAGCTTAAAATTACAGTTTACAGTTGCTTAATATGTCTGTAATATATTTCTATATAATTTTTTGTTTTTTATTTTATTAAGATTAGCCAACGATCTTCAGCTTTCCAGAAAGTCAATTAAAACTATGCATTGCATGTATGTATGTGTGTGTGTCCTGTGTGTGTGTGTGTGTGTGTGTGTAAGCATTTTAGACTTAAAACCAAAAAACTGAGAGATAAGACAACTAACAACTAAAAAAAACGTATTTTTTTTTCTGCACTTTACGCACGCGTGTCTCTGTGTTTTGTGTGTGTGTGTGTTGATATAGAGGCGTATGTATGTGTGTGTGTGTGTATATAGAAACGATAATACGTAATTACATCCAAGGTTTACCACGCATACGACCACGTCCACCGCCATTGCTACGCATTGGACCGCCACCACGTTGAAAGAATGGCCGTGGTCCGCCTGGACCACCAGGACCGCCACCTTGACCTGGTCCCGGTCCACCCTCAAATGGTCCCGGCATACGCTGAAAATTCGGTCTAAATGGTCCGGACCAGCCTCGACCACGTCCACGTCCGCGTGCCATATTATCCGGACTATTGTTAAATGGCTGCTGAAATGGAAATGGTGGCGCAGTTCCAAAGGGTGTACGTGGTGGTGGTGGTGGCACACCAATAGTACCACCATTATTATTGCCAGCGTTTGCTACACCAGCATCATTGCCATTCCAGGGCATTGGTGGTTGCATTTGATTCCATGCCTGTTGCTGTGGTGGCAATGGTGGCTGCTGTTGTTGTTGTTGCTGCTGCTGCTGTTGTTGTTGTTGTTGCTGCTGCTGTTGCATATCGCCGGTGCCTTGCATATCCTGCATATTAGCTGCATTTGATGTTGTTAGAAAACTATTATTTGTATCCCATTGAAATTCTGGCGGTGTCTCTAATAGCGCTGGACGTGATGGTGTTAATGCTCCATTTGCATCCAATTCTCCATCAATATTCTCCAATTGTAGCTGCTCAGCATTAATATCTGTATGGATAAAAATATATATATATGCAACACAGAAGACCAAATATTTTGGTTAGAATTAAAATCTAGAATTATTACCTCGTTGTGATTCATCCAAATCCTCATCGGACATATCCATATCGATGACCATATCAGCAGGATCATAACGTTGTGAGCCATCAACACGATCTGATTCAGATGAGGAGCCTGAAAGTCAATGTAAGTAATTTTGAATATTGAATAGATGAGAGAAATATTATATATCTAAAATTTTGGATGCTCTTGCAAGCTATATAATATAGTAGTATATTCCACCTCGTATCGACTTATATATATTTGCGGGCCTGATATGCAATAGGAGAATAATTTGAAAACAGACAAACATAGTTCATCAGATTTACCGATGCTGCTGCTGATCAAGAATATATATCTTAATGCTATATATATATACTTATGTACTATATAAACTTCTGCTTAAACTTAAAGGAAATTAAATAAAAATCTTTCTGCAGAGTTGAATCTTACAGACATCAGATTCATCTCTTCATACTGATCAAGAATATATATTACTATATATCTACATATATACTACTTAAACCTAGTCTTGCAAGCGCATATAATGGCAGTAAATTTTGACAAGTAAATCTTACTGGCATTGGATTTCTGTGGTGAATTTGTCTTTTTGATGTATGCACCGGGTGGCAACATTGGTGAATTGTTACCCAATCTACGTATGGCACTGCCGCTGCTCTCCTCATTCTTTGACATTGCGGTGCGATAATCAACATCGTTGCCACCAAAATCCTATAAAATTGTCAAAAAAATTATGAAATTTTATTATTTTTAAAAAAACTTTGTCAAGTTTTTGTGCTATACCTTATCGGCGCCACCGGGTGAACCAGTTAATGATATTAAATTCCTATGATCAATATCAATTAATTGTCGTGTCTGTTCATCACTTATCGCTGACTTTGGTCGAAAATTGAATGCTGGCGGCAATTGTATTGTACGATGATCAACATCCTGTGCACCCAATGATACAACACTATGATGTTCACTGTATTCGATGGGCGCACCATTACCTTTACGCTCAAAATGTGGCGGTGAATGTGGTGTGCCTTGTGATTGATTTGCATAGCTAGAACTAGCACCGCTACTATTTAAACTATTATCCAACGGCGTCCATGTCATGCTCATATCCCAAGTACTATTGAAATCATCGCTAGCTGCTGCAATTGCCGCTGGCATTGGTGGTGGCGGTGCCATTGTATTGCTATTCAACGGTGCGGGCGTATATTGATTCTCCGACTGGCCATAGCCATGATGTGGCGGCGGCGGTGGTGCATATTCTTGTGATGAGCCACCAAAAAGTGGCGGCGCTGGTGGTGGCAATACATTGCCATAACCCACCGGACCCGATGGACTATATTCGTCACTGGAGCCAGCACCAGTTGATACACCACCACCACCACCACCAAGACCTGGTATGCCATTATTGCCATCACCATTGCCATAACTATTGCCACTTAATGATTCTGGCTTATAATAATTGGCAACCGGCGTATAACTTTCATCATCTGAACGTGAACCAATTACTTCAATGGCACTGCCACGATCCTTGCCGCTAGACTCACGCTTAAAGTCATTGATATCGAAAGGTAGTTGGCCGCCATCCAAGTAACTGGCAAAGCCATTGAGACCACTTCCGCTTAAGAAATTCTACAAGCAAAGAAAGTGACAAATTGTATAAATAAATTCTGAAGATTGCATCTGGTACTATGACAAGGCTTACCACACCCAACGGTGAATTATTTTCATCGGGTAGCTGCAAATCAGCGTCACGCTCCGGCGATGGCGCATTAATATCTGGTGATGGTATTGGACTAGATAATGTAGGTATTACTTCATCCAATTTACGCTTGACAATCTTAATGCGTGTGCCAAAACTTTTATAGGCCTAGAAAAAAAAAAGAAAAAACTTTAATAAAAATTTAAAATTATCAAATTCTCCATTTTGTAACTTACGCTGGCAACAACTTTAACTTCACGTCCCTGATGTTCATAGAATTTTTTGGCTGCCTCAATGGTATCCAGCACCAATTTGCGACTTTTAATTTCATTTTGTAAATTTTTATTATATGCATTAATAAATGCGACACAACGTTCCAATTCCTTTTCTATATCGCCCGAATGACTTTTATCTTTGAGCTGCTGTTTTATGGTTTCTATTTCAAAATTTGGTGGTTTTGGTAGCTTCTTCATGCTTTTATCTGTTGTCTCTGCCAATTCAACACATTCACGTATTTGTGATATTAATGTTGTATTTTGATATTCATTGCTGGGATCTGTGCTGGGTGGCGCTTTTTTTGGTGGCGCAATATTTAGCAGGCCGCTAAGATCACTAAGAAATTCTTCATTATAAATTTCACGTTGCTCCCAAATTTTAAAGATGCGTAAGATTTTACTCTTGACACGTTCATCACTGTTAATAGTAGAGAAGTTTATAATATTTTACAGGGTATTTCATAGTCGATTACTTACCGCACCATTGTGGTGGCACGCTGCAACGCTGTTGCCCAACATTCAACAAATTCATAACGTTTACGTTTACTATACTGTATAACATCATTGGCCAAATAGAATAGAACCAATCGATGATCAACACGCACTGCAGAGGTATAAGAAATTTTTTTTTGATAATACTTGCAACATTTGTAAACTTATTGTACACACCTCGCTTGAAGACATTTAGCCAGCATTGTATTATCTTTTTGTGATTAAGGCGATGTTGTAGACACCAGTTGGACATTTGTTGTATACATTCTTGTGTGTCCTTGAGCGCCTCAAGGCGCGTCTCAAACAGCTCCTCGTCAAACACTTCACCACTTGCTTTGGCCATACTTTTTTTTTTTTTTTTTGTATTTTGTTTTGATTACTATATTTCAATACATATTAGAAAGAACAACAACAATAATAATATCGTTGGCGCCAAATTTATTAGCAAAATTATTGAGTTTTCTTTCTTTCACAAACTATTTTTATATAGTTGCACCCCTTTTTTTTTTTTATTTTGTATGCGGAGGCTGAGAGGCTTCGGACTCAGCGCGAACCAAAAATTTTTTTTCTTCACGCTAAACAAACACGCGCACTTTTTTCACTCGTTATTTATATAGTAATGCGATGCATTAGAATTAATTTTTTATTGTTTAAGTGCTGCAGTGTTTATTCGCATACGTATTGGGTGTATTTACAAAACTTAATTGCACGCGGTTTTTGCAAATTTTGTTGTTTTTCTTTGCTGAGAGTTGTTTTACCTAGGCAGCAGCAGCAGAAGTATACAGTGGTGGGCGTTTATCGATTCTACTATCGATAGCTGTATCGTGTGTGTGTGACCATATGTTTTGTCTTTGATCGATTGTAAGCAAAAACAAACGGTTGGTCACCCTAATATCAGCTTCGCCGTTATTGTTGATTTCAAATTAAATTCATTTTCTTTTGTTTAATTTTCAAATTTAATTTTCTTTAATAGATGTATAATTATAAATATATTATACTTTTCATAGTGATTAAAAAAAATTACTTTGAATTATTCTAAGCATGATATGTAAATTTTTTTCGTTGTTTTAAATGCGCGCGCTATTTGTTGGGTGGCAACGCTGCACAGGATAATTTATTGGTATTAAATACATATATTTTCGGGATTTTTTGGAGCTTCTTGTTGGAGCATTGGTGCATTGCAGCAGGTGGCGCCGCCTTGGCGTCAGTTTCATTTCACAAACAGCTGCAGTCAAACATACGCCTTGCGCTGTGTGTATTTCCCTAGAGTTATCGCGCGTAAATTTTGTTCGCGTACGCTTGTAATATTATCATAGAGCTCGGGTTGTGTTCTTAGTGATAACACAATACGAACGCATTGATAACGTGTGCGTGGGTATTAATAAATTTTCCTTTTTCATACATAAAACGGTATTTGTTATTCTTGTATTCTCACACTTTTCGTTTGCTGTTTGGTTGCGTCTTCTTCTTGCTTGCCGGCATATGGCGTCTGTTTAACTGTTTGTTGTTGTTGTTATTATTGTTATTCCTTCTGCTGTTAATCTCTTTCGTTTTGCCGCTGGGTAGTGCGAGTTCTGTAATCTGTAAGTTAAGACTGGAAAACATAATTATGGCATAATTATGTTTAACTCGCTTAAAATGCGCATTTCAAGTTTCATTCATTTTTAGTGTTTCTTTAACATTTTCGTCTCTCTCTCTCTCACTGTCTGCTCTCAAATGCTTCTCTAACTGTAAAATGTTTCAATTGTTTTTTTTTTGTTTTGTTTTTGCATTTCGGCCTCTCGCGTCCTTCGACCCATTAGTTGAAGCAAGCATGTAATTATTCTGATTACTTGGCATAGACCAAGTAAACAAACAGCAGCAACAAAGTAAAAGCAACACCATCAGCATCAGCATCAGCGCACAAATAAAATGAGAAAGAAGATGAAGAATAACAAGAATAGCAATAATAACAACAACAACTCCCATGCTGCGCTACTGACCCAGTGCCAGCAAATTGCGCCATTTTATGGCCGACGTCACACGGGAAATGCGCCGCAGCTAGGCGAAAAATAATTACGCTTCAATTTGCTCTTTGCTCCTTTAGGATTTTGCTTGATTGACCCAAAACATTACAATATAGAAAATCGCGTCTAAGTAATTCGTGTGCTCTCTCTGTGTGTGTGTGAGAGAGAGAGATAGAGATAAAGATAGCTAGGCTCGAAAAAAAAAAAAAAATTAAATAAACGAAATCAACGCATATCGTAAAAGTTCTTTAAAGAGGTAAGTTTTATGGTATTTTATGTATTATAAAAAATAATAATGATTTATATTTATATAGTAACAAATAAACTTATTTAAATTTAATTATACATTTGAAAATATTTTTCACAAATTTTTAATTTTGAAATATTTTTAAAAAATATTTTTAATAAATTAAATTTCAACATATAATTTTCATTTATATTAATAAATTAAATTATATAAATATTTTTATAAAAATTTGTTTGATATGAATAATAAATAAATAATAAAATAAAATAATAATATTTTTTTTTTGTCAATTATATTTAATTATTAATTTTTTTATTTATTTAATGATTTATATTTAACAAATAAACTTATTTAAATTTTTCACAAATTTTTAATTTTGAAGTATTTTTAAAAAATATTTTTAATAAATTTTTAATTTGTCATAAATTTTTCAACATATAATTTATATTATCATATAAAATATTATCATAATAAATTCTTAAAGATTTGTAATGTTTTTTTTTTTGTCAATTATTTTTATTAAATTTATAATTTTAATTTTCAATATTTTTTAAAACAAAATTTATATTTTATAGATTTTTCAAATTATTTATTATTTGAAATATATTCAAAGAATTTTAAAATTTTTAAAAATATTTTTTTATAAATTTTTAAAGTGTCTATAAATAGCTTAAGTTACTTTGCAGCTGCTAAAAAAAATCTTCGTTGTCTTTCTTTTAATAGTTTTTTACAGCTTTCTTTTAATAGTATTTTTTTTTATCTTAGTGTTGCATTATTCAGCTACCACAATGACGTCAATGGTAAGCGCGATAAGTTAATCAAATTACCAAAACTTATGGCGATTGTTTTGCTTGATGTCAACCCACACACACACACACACACACACAGAGAGAAAGAGAGACACATATACACACATAAAACAAAAGCAAACACACATCCTTTTGGTGAACAGCTTTTGTTCAACTAAATATAATAAAGTCTAATTAAGAACTAATTCAGACTCTGTCTCTATGTTGATGTTAACCATCGGCGATTCACGTCAGCTAATGTTTAGGTACCTTCATGTAACCTGATTTTTCAGCATTGCCCTTTGGCATGAAATTTTTCTTTCGTTCGTTCTGTGACATTTGCCACAAGCTGCTACTGATGCTGCTGCTGTTGCTGATGATGTTGCTGCTACTTCCTTTTGCTCATCCACGCACATTTGTCAATTAGCTGTCCATTTGCAGTGACTGTTTTCCTAGTACTACATCCCTTGCCATCTACTGACGCCCTACGCTTTACACACTCCCATGTCCCTTGGTCATTTAACATGCTTCTGACGCTTGTGGCCCTAAAAAAAATAAAAAAAAAAAAAACCCTAAACCCGACACCCAAAGCGCAACTACTACGTCGCAATTTCATCCAATGCTTGGGAATCTCGTGCTTCCTGGAATTTGTATTTACAACTTTTTTTTTCTTCTCCTCTTTGCCTTGCTCTCTTTCTCTATGCTTTGTCACTCTCCCACTCATTCACTTTAATTGTTTTGCTTGTAAAAAAAAAAAAAAATCTCTTCGTTAATTGGATTTTTTTTTTTCTCCTCTCTTGCAGCTTATATAATAATATTGAAATATTTCGCTCATGTTACAATTTTTTTTCAATTTCAATTGGCAAATTGAACTTTTTTTTTTTTTTTGTATTTCAACCAATCATCAACAAGAAAATAAGAAGAAAATAAGAAAATAAGAAAAAAAAATAATGTAGCACAACTTTTAGCGCTGGCATCATGCATTATTTACATGCAAAAATGCAATGCGCGTCGCATTGTCTGATCCGCATAATACTTTAGACACTAAGCAAACTATACACACACACACACACACACATAGACACACAGAGAGAGATATTAAGAGTCTATTCGAGGGAAGTATAGAGAATTATTGTGTAAACATTGCAATTTTCTTGTTTATCTTGTGCAAAGAAAATTGCGCAGCTAAAATTGCCAATTGGGAAAAATTATTACGACAAAAATTATTTTATGATTGGAGATTTCATAACGTCGTCATTTACTTAACACACAACGCAAAACTTATTATTTGTTTTTTTTTTTTAGATTTAACTACGTTTTGCTGTTGTCGTTATTGTTTTTGTGTGTTGTGATAATAGCTTAGATTTCTAGTTATGCGTTTTAGATATTTGAATGCAGTAAAACTTGCTGTAAATAATGAGTAAGAGAGATTGAGAATTTACGCAATTTTTATTAGGTATGATTATAGGTATAGTTATAGAGATAAGTGTTAAATAGATAAGTGTTAAATAAAATATAATTAAAGTCTAGACATATTTTGAATATTTTTATTATATTTAATTATAGGTTTAGTTTTAGCTATATTTGCGGGAATAAAATAGAAAAAAATATTTAAATAATATCTAAATTTAATTATTTTAAAAATTTAATTTTATAATTTAAATTGATATTTAAAATTATATTTGAAATTTTATTATATAATATTTTTATAAAATTCTAAATTAAATTTATATTCAAAAAAAAATCTTTTTAATAATTATTTTATTTATGAATTTTATAATTTATTTTTATTTGTTTTTAATTTTAGTTTAGTTTTTATTTTATTTTTTATTTTAGTTTTTATTTTAGATTTTATTTCATCTGTTATATAAAGTTACATACTTTTTAGTAAATTTGTATTTAATTAGAATTTTAATTACATTTTTAAATTTGAAATTTAAAATTATATTTGAAATTTTATTATATTATATTATTATAAAAAAAAAAATCTTAATTAAATTCAATTTATATATAAAAAAAAAATTTTGTTTATAATTATTTTTATTTATGAATTTCTTAATTTATTTTTATATTATTTTTTTATTTTATTTGTTATTTTAGTTTTTATTTTATTTGTTACTTTAATTTTTAGCTTAAGTTACATATTTTTTAATAATAACTAAATTTGCATTTAATTATTTATTTTTTTCTATACTTAATTTTTTAATTAAAGTTTTTTGGTAATTTTCAAAATTCTTCTGAATATTTAAAAAAATAATATAAAATTTTTTTTTTATAATTATTTTATTTATGAATTTTTTTTTAATTTATTTTTATTTTATTTTTTATTTAATCTTTTTTTTTATTTTATTTGTTACTTTAATTTTTAGCTTAAGTTACATATTTTTTAATAATAACTAAATTTGCATTTAATTATTTATTTTATGCTTTATTTAATTTTTTAATTTACGTGATATTCTTTTTATTTTTGGTAATTTTCAAAATTCTTTTGAATATTTAAAAAAATAATATAAATTTTTTTTTTTTTTTATAAATCATTTCTTATTTAAATTGTTGTCAGTCAGTTGACTGCTATAATAGTAGCTACCCAGGGAATACTTTGCTTAGCATGTATGAGTATTCAGAGCACATAAGTAGCTGCTATTCGTGACTGTGTGGGTTGCATATTTTATATGTAGAGAGACATCATGACGACAGCTTACATGACTGAGGTAAACAATGTTTTGAATATCAGCGTAAGTTTAGTTCATGCTATTGTTGTTGTTGTTTGTTGTTGTTGTTGCAATTGATACTACTGCCGCAAGCAATTGTAAAAGAAAAGTCATTGACGTTGCTCAACATATGTGTGCACATTGACTAATGACAAATTGAATTGCAATTGTCAGCAGGAGTTTTAGCAGTTGCTGCTGTATGTCAGCCCGTGGGTGACAATGAGTCTAAAACGTACGTGAAATGTGCTTTGTGCATTACGGAAATTGAGAATCTAGCACAAAGCAAGTAAAAAAAAAAGAAAAGAATGAACTTTGCTTATTGCCTGCTGACAATATTTAATTTGCATATATGCAGAGAGAGAGAGGAAGTAAAAGGACAATGCTGTTTGCACAGCTTGACACAAAGGACACCCACACACACATACGCACACAGAGATACAAAGATAGCTACACATATGCTTAATACTTGCGGTTGCCACTTAATAAGTCAACATGGCGTCACATGCATAACACATATAAAAGATATTATATTATATATATTTTCTATACCTCTGCTGAAAGTGCTACGCGTGGCATGGTTTTTTTTTTTTTTTTTATCATATCATAAGTCTTAATCATCATAATGCAAGTCATTATAATGTTTATCAGCTGTTGCTATATGTTACGCTTGACTTTGCACAATTCAACTAATTGTGCAGAGCTCAGCTTAACTTAATGGTCTGCAATTGAAATGTGATGCTTTTAAATAGCATTTGCTCTAAAGATAAGTACAGACTGCCGAAATCTTCTTTATCAACACAATGCGCTCAATGATGATGCTGCTGCTTGTGCTCAGACTCTTTTCGCACTTCAGCTAATAAACGTTTTTCTGCTATTTGGTTTACTTGCTAGCCATGTAGCACGCTGCGTATACGCAACTTGCAGCCAAATGTCTGCTACGTGATTTTCTGTTGACAGTCGCTACACGTTTGGGCGTCAAATGCTTCGTTTTAATGCTCACTTTTTTTTGTCAACACATTCTTGTTGTTGTTGTTCTAGTTGTTGCTGTTCTTGTAGTTGTCTGCATTGTGTTTTGCTTGAGCTTCTACTTGTGCTTGTGCTTGAGCTTTCGCTTTTTACCAACATTTATTTCCTTTGTGACTATTTCATGTGTTTTTTTTTTTTCTTTCTCTCTTTTTGGGGTATATGAACTTGCATAGCTTATGTTGCTCATATATGTGAATATTTATAGGGTGTATTATATTCGTTTATTTCAAATATTTCATATTCCATTTTATTGTTGACTTTCGAGTGCGTAGACTTTGCTCCTTCTACAACAAAAACAAATATATTTTTTTTGTTGCTGTTGTTGTTTTATTCTGTAGATTTTCTTCTGTCTCGTTCGTATTGCTATGCTGAGGACACACGTCAGCACTTTGAGCACGTTTTATTTTAATGGCACTTTTGTGGCACATTTCCTTTCACTGCGGAAAGGACTTGTCTCTATGAGCTTAACATTCGACTGGCTGCTGTTGCTGTTACCTTTCATTGTGTTGACTTGCTACACAATGTTGTACCTAAAGGCAAACTCTACTACTATATGAAACTGCTATACAAAAAAATATGTGCAAGAGTGAGAGAGAATACGCCAGAGAGAGAGAGAGCAGTTGTGTTTCCCTTTTTTCAGTATTCACATTTTGTCGCCATCAATTTGCACTCAGTTGCAAGTGTGAAAAAT
Source organism: Zaprionus obscuricornis (assembly GCA_037044475.1). Lineage (NCBI taxonomy): Eukaryota > Metazoa > Arthropoda > Insecta > Diptera > Drosophilidae > Zaprionus > Zaprionus obscuricornis. The sequence goes on along the minus strand of JBAMBR010003649.1, from coordinate 24,037 downwards.
GTTTTAGCCATGTTTTGTTGCATGTTGTTATGTTCGCCTTTTCGTGTGTGTGTGTGTGTGCTGCCACAAAAGCAAATGCAATTGCCACAAGTCAAATTATAGCGCAAGTGATGCATAAACCGAAAGTTATTGAACTGTGTTGCATAAATTATAGGAAAAAATCAAATAGAAGAAATAAAATAGAAAAAAAAATAGAAAAATAAAATAGGAAAAATAAAATAGAAAAAATAAAATAGAAAAAAAATAAAATAGGAAACATAAAATAGAAAAAGATAAAATAGAAAAAAAAGAATAATAGAAAAAATAGACAAAATAAAATAAAAATAAAGGAAAAAATAAAATGGAAAAAATTAAATAGAAAAAATAAAATAGGAAAAGAAAAAATAATATAAAAAAAATGGAAAAAATTAAATAGAAAAAATAAAATAGAAAAAATAAAATAGGAAAAATAAAATGGAAAAAATTAAATAGAAAAAATAAAATAGGAAAAGAAAAAATAATATAAAAAAAATGGAAAAAATTAAATAGAAAAAATAAAATAGGAAAAATAAAATGGAAAAAATTAAATAGAAAAAATAAAATAGGAAAAAAAATGGAAAAAATTAAATAGAAAAAATAAAATAGGAAAAAAAATGGAAAAAATTAAATAGAAAAAATAAAATAGGAAAAATCAAATAGAAGAAAAACTATTAAAGAAAAAAATTATAAAAAAAATTTAAAAAAAAAAATATAAATGAATATTTATTTTCAATATTATTGAAAATACTACATTTACAGGGTATAGAAACTTTGTCAGTTATTTAAATATTGAAAACTTTCTGCATTTCTCACTGCCTTAAATAGACCCTGCGGCTGACGAATAGTTTGCTAGGCATGAAATATTTGCAGATTACTTTGATTTGCATTCGAATACGAATACGAATACACGAATACAAATGCAAATGCAAATGCAAATGTGAATGTGAATGCAAATTGCAAATGTCAGAAACAGGAAATGTTGCAGTATCACAACTCCAAGCTATATGCTCATGACGGTTGGCAAATGCAATTGAAAAATGCCTGAAATTCTTACTTGTCTCTGTTGTCATAGCAGCAGCAAAACATTTTTTTCTTCTTTTTTTTTTTTTGCACATGCTGCGTGTGTGCAGCAAATATTAATGCTGTGCATTAATCCTTAAACATCATATTTCATAGCATATGCCATTCATTTTTCTTTTTTTCATGCTGCATAACAACATTTTTTTTTTTTTTTTGTAAATTTCAAATAGAAATAATTCGAAATATTCAAGCATATTGTCAAGCATTTAACGAGGTCAGAACGCAGCAGCAGCTGCAGCAGCAGCTATTGAACTATTCGATGACACGTCAAGGTGCTTGAGTTGACCAACATCCCACAGACTAAAGCAAGGACAATGCAACGCCCTCCTGGACACTGTTAGTACTCGTTGCCCTGATCCCTTTATTCGTATCAATTTCAATTGCTGCTGCAATTTCATGCGACTTATTATACTCTGTCTGCAGTTTGCATTGCTTTTGGGGTATCTTGGTTTTCGACTTGTAATACAGCAACTATAAACAGTCTGATGTCAGTTATTATCTGTTCATAATTTAGTCAAAAATATAATGAACATTGTTGAATTCCAAGAAGTCCTAAAATTTCTATGATTTTTTTTTCTCTATAATCCTCAATAATTTGTAAATATTTTTGAAATTTCTTAGTTGCACCTAACATATTTAAAAAATTTAATTTAAATTAAAATATATCAAAGAATTATTTTGAAATATATTTTAGGTAATCCTCAATGAAGTTTTTTAGATTTGTAATATTTTAAAATATTTTTCTTAATTTTTTCTGCTGCTCCTAATATAGTTAAAAATATAATTAAAATTGTAGTAATTCCAAGAATTGCTATATAAAATTTTTTGAGTCCTAAAATTTCTATGAAATTTTTTCCACTTATTGCTCAATGAAGTTTTTCAAATTTTCAATATTTTAAAATATTTTTCTTAATTTTTTCTGCTGCTCCTAATATAGTTAAAAATATAATTAAAATTGTAGTAATTCCAAAAATTGCCATATAAAACTTTTTGAGTCCTAAAATTTCTATGAAATTTTTTCCACATGTTCCTCAATGAATTTTTTCAGATTTTCAATTTTTTATCTTAATTTCTTTGCTGTTCCTAATATAGTTAAAAAATTAAATTAAAGAAATTCCAAGGATTAAGAGTCCTTAAATTTTCATCCAAATACTGCTGGAAACAATATTACTTCCAGCTGACTATAGAGTATCCCAAAAGTCACGTACGCATAGTTTAAGCACTTTTTCATGCGCTTTTTGTTGACTTCAATTTGAACAGCAATTGGCAGCTCACTTACAAACTATCTATTCCATTATTGTCCTCCCGTTTCTCACAACTTGTTAAAGTAGAAGATTTTTCCCTAAGTTTCAGCACTTCGTCCTCCATTTACTCTTTAGTCTGTTTTAATATTGTGTGGGTGCAAAAAATAAAAGTTTAACCTTGAGCTACATTTATTTGGCACTCACTGTATACTCTCTCTAGCCCAAATCACTTCAACCAATTAGAGTCTCTAATCTATTTTCGATTCTCTTTTTTATCGCTAAACAAAAAAAAACAATTTTTGTTTTTATTTGCTTTTGGCCCCGACGACGATAAACGTTGAAAGCGCTTTCATAAAAAAAAAAAAAAAACAAACCTTTATGTCTATGTGTGTGTGTGTATCACTGTGTGTCTGCCTGTGCGTTATCCCATTAAACTCTCGCCTACTTCCTGTGGCCGTTAGGGTTGGGTTACGCTTGGGGTTCCCTTGGTGTTTTGCTTGAGGTTTTGCTTGGGTTTCGCTTTGGGTTTCGCTTTGGGTATCGCTTGGGGTTTTTAGTTCAGGTTACGCTTTGGGGGTTGCTGAATATTATTCGGTTTGTCACCGCTGTTGCCTCAGTGTCGACTTGTTGACGCTTCTAAAGGTGTTGTCCGCTATAATTAATCATTGTGCAAGATACAAAATAATAAAAAATACATTTGATGAAAGCAGCATAAGAATTTTCTTTTCATTTTGACGCATAATTTAACTTTAATGTAAAATTCTTTAAAAAAAAAAATATATATATTACATGCGTTGCGTAGGAAGAAAGAAAAATATTTGAGCACATTAAGAGAAACAAACATTAGTGAGAAACATTAGTAAACATTCCTGACATGTGAAACATTTGTCTTTGTGTGAAACCTTTATTATTTTCTGCTGAAATTACATGCGCACAGAGCGTGAAACTTAAAAGAATTTGCTTAGGCTTAGCAGTGGTTGATATTTTATATATTTACTTTAAAATGTAACATGTTTTATCGATAGTTTTTTTTACTATCGAAATGAGAAATTTAAAAAAAAAACTGTTGCAGTAAATGAAAGAAAATAAAAATTGAAGTTTTAATAGTAATAAATGTAAGAGTACAAAATTTTTAGTCCAGGTATCCTGGGTCTCATATTACTATTGTTACTTACTAGCGAATAATTGATGTACTATCGACTATATTTCAAAGCTAATGAAACACAGTAAAAATTGAAGTTTTTTTTATAGATACTACGAGCTTTATCAACGTTCTAGCATGACTATCGTACTATCGAATAAGTCTAAAAAAAAGTCAAATATAATAAACTATAATTTTATAAATTTATTAAATATTTAATTAATATTAATAAAAAAAAAAAATAAATTAAAATTGAAATTTTTATAAATATTTTTATAAATTATAAATAAATATTATATGACGACTAGATATTTTTACTCAACAAACCTTTCTCGTTACTATCGTACTATCGTATAAGTCGAGGTAAAAAATGTTGTTTCATTAAAGTAGTCTCTCCGGATAGTCTCTCGATCAACTATCGTTACTATCGTATAAGTCGAGGTAAAAATGTTTCATTAAAGCAGTCTCTTTAGACAGTCTCTCGAACTACTATCGTTACTATCGTACTATCGAATAAGTCTAAAAAAGTCAAATATAAAAAATTTGAATTTTATAAATTTATTAAATATTTAATTATAATTAAAAAAAAAATAAATTAAAATTGAAATTTTTATAAATATTTTTATAAATTATAAATAAATATTATATGACGACTAGATATTTCTACACAACAAACCTTTCTCTTTACTATCGTACTATCGTATAAGTCGAGGTAAAAAATGTTTCTCTCGAACTACTATCGTTACTATCGTACTATCGAATAAGTATGTATAATTCCCGTTAAAAACAAAATGAGAAATACTACACAAGAAACAATAGTTGAAATCAAAGAGTTTATAGTTAAAAGTGAACTACGACAAGATTTTTAACATACGTCGAGTGTCTCTCTACAATACTATCGTTACTATCGTACTATCGTTATAAGTCTTTAAAAATTAATTAAATAAAATTTGCTACTCATTTTCTTCATATTCATATAATAATCTGCAATCTTCTATCAAGATGTTACATATTTCATCCAAAATTACACTCACATCTTTTTCTTCTTTAAAAAAAAAAGAAATCAAGATTTCAATGTTTTGATGCCTGACAGGCAAAACACATTTGCAGGCAGTCAAAATGCAATTAGATAAAATGATGCATGAAGATGTTTGTCTCTGTGTGTGTGTGTAGCGACACTTTACGTTCGTTTTATGTGTGTGTGTGTGTGTGTGTGTGACAGACTGAGTGTGAGTGTGTGCTGTCATTAGAGAACTTTTGCCAGATTATCCCTATGGCATTTTTGTGGGAAAAGTTTTTCGCGTTGCGCTGCGAACAAATGTGAAAAGTAATTAGCCAAAAGCAAATTGGCTTTTAAAATTTTCTTTAATGCTAATTGGCTTTTAATGCTGCCACACGCGGAAGTTTTTGTGTGGCAACAATTTAAAGGCCGCAAGGCATGATCATTACATGCACGAGCACGCACGTCAACTCTTAGAGAGAATTTACAGTGACAGAGAGAGAGAGAGAGTGTGGGATAGGTGTAAGCAAGCTTGGGATACTTGCATGGTAAAAATCTTTGCCAGAATCCTTTGGAGATTACTTGTTTTTTCTTTTCTCTCTCTCTCTCTCTTTGGGCGTATGTGCAGCAATCCTTTTAAGCTGTCACTTTTATTGTGAATAATTTTGTGTTAAAATCAAAATTGCGTACACGCGCCGCGGCATAACAAACAAAGTGGCAATAAGAATGACACGAAGAAAGATATAGAGAGTGAGAGAAAAGAAGCAACAACTGAAAACGACAAGAAAAAAAGAAAATGCTTGAGACAATTGCTTTTACATTTTTTGTGCCGTTTTTCAAGCTCAACAAACACTCGCAGCCTAAAGACGAACCCAAGATCGACCCCAAAGCTGAACCCTTTAATCTCCAAATGTTTTACAAATGCCATTCACGAGATTTGCATGCAGAACTCAACATACAACCAATCAAATACACACACACACACACCCGCACACACACACACTCCCGCACACACACTCACACACAAGAACCTGGCAAATTCCTGTCATGTGCTTGCTGTATGTCGTATCCCAAAGAAAAAAAAAGGAGAAAGTTTTTCGGCTTTATATAAAACTTTTTTTTTTTAGGGGGCATTATAAATTTACAATGAAATATGCAACAGATTATTTTTTTTGTGTAGATATTTATAGCATGTGCTAAAGTTAATATACATATTCAATGTAAATGTTTATTTAATATAGTTAAAGCAACTAAAGTTTAAGTTAATAAACTCTAACATAAAAGTCAAGCAAATAATTGTAGCTTGAAACTTTAACATGTGAAAATTTGTATATCTGAAAATTATATATAGAAATTTATGTAAAATATATAAAATAAAAAAAATTTGATTATTTGATTATCGGCAGTGTATAAAATATTCGTTATAGAAATGTAATCAAAATACTTTGACTAAAGTTTATTTGCTGCGAAATATGCTTTGCCTGTAGCAGTTTTCAATTTCATTGATGCGCATATGTATGTGTGTGTGCGTGTTGCCTTTTGTTTGTTCATGTGTATATGTGTATGTGTGTGTGTGTGTGAGGGAAATCCTGCCACAATGTTTGCACTAAGTTCGCCGGCCCAGTCTCTGTCTGTGGCATGTAATGAAATTGTTTTCCCTTTATACCAAAACATCTACAAAACTCTAAGAGGCTGTCTCTCTCACTGTCTATCTGTCTGTGTGTGTGTGTGTGTGTATCTTTCTCTCTCTCAGTGTGTGTGTGTGTGTTGTTTGTGATTGTTGGTCTGTTGGCAGGCGCGTGTATTTATTTATTTGAATTTCATTTTGTGGCTGCCATTCGCTTCTACTTCTAGACAATTCTATCTCTCTCTCTCACTCTTACTCTTACTCTTACTTACTCCCACAGGCTGTCTCTTACGCTTTGCTAGCTCGCTCGCTTGCTCGCACGCTCACGCATAGACATTTCTATTTATTTTGTGTTCAAGCCCCTTTTGCCAAATTGTCTCTTATTTTAACGCATTTCGAACAACTTTGCATTACAAATTTTTTTTTTTTTTTTTTTTGCTTAGCACAAAATGACGTGCGAAATTTGCCACCAAGTTTTCAGCATGTGAAATGTCTCAAATTCATATATACCCTGTAAAATTTAAAGTATTTCTATTTTATTTTTAAAGACTTTATAATTTTAAAAATTTTTAAAATTATAAAAAATATTTTAAAATAAATTCAACAACTTTACAAAATGACAATTAAATGCCTGCAGCTTATACAACAGTTGCAGCATTTGTAGCATAACTTTTAGTCGCCACTGTTAAGAGTTTTTTTTTTTGGCACTTCTGATGCTTTAGAATTTTTTGCCGACTCGTTTGGCCATTTGTATGTTAAAAGCCATTAGAAGTGTGGGCAAAATGAATTGCGTTTTGGTATTTTGGCAAACGTTTTATGGCAAACAACAAAAAAAAAAAATACAAAAAAAAAAATAAGAAAATTTATATATACATATATTTCCGGGAGAAAAAAAAAGGGATGCCTCAATGTTTGACGTGGGATAGAAAATGTGTCAAAAGTAAAAATAAAGTAATTCAAAAGGTTAAGAACATAAAATAATTTTGTTAAAAATTGTAACAGATGTTGGCTTAATAATAATCACAATAATTATAATAAAGTTATTCAAATGGCAAAATGAAAGCCAATTAAAGTTAAAAAGTTAATTATACCCTAGCAGAGAGTATATTACTTTTGGAGAGAAGTTTCTCAGACACCCAACGAAGTATAAATATTTTTGATTAGCGTCAACAGCAGCAGCCAAATATACATGTTCCTATGTCTGTCTGTGCGTCTGTTAACCTAGTCTTTCAGTTTAAAAGCTATCTCACGAACTCTTGATATATATATTATACATGCTTCCTAAGCTCATAAGCTGTATATAAGTCGGAACCGGTCAGATCGGACCACTATTTCATGTAGTCGTCATATGAATGTTCGACTGAATATTGTGATGTTTCTTAGTTTTTCAACTTAGTCATCCGAAACTTACAGAATTTGAGTATAGTGACAATATATAATATGTGATATAAGTTTAGTCTGAATCGGATCACAATATCATATAGCTGCCATAGGAACAATCATCCAAAAATATTTTATTTTTGTATTAAAAGTTTTGATGTTAAACTGCAGGCAGCCGCCGAAGATAGTTTGGCTTCTTTGTCTATTAATTTCTTTTAATTTTTTAATTTATTTTCAAAAGCATATAAAAAATATATAGAAGGGCTTAAGTTGACATTATTAATATATTATTGAAAAAAAAATTAAAAAAAAAAATTTAAAAAAAAAATTAATAAAAATTAAAAAAAAAAAAATTTTTTAAAATAAAAAAAAATTTAAAAAAAAAAAAAAAATTAAAAAAAAAAAATAAAAACAAAACTTAAAAAAAAAAATTAAAAAAAAAATATTTTGCATAGTTTTTTTTATTATATTTTATTTATTTATTTTTATTGAATTAGTTTGCAGTCAAATTACAGCGCTGCTAGAGCTAAAAATACTAAAATACTAAAAATAATAATTAAAAAAAAAAAAAATTTTTAAAAAATTAAAAAAAAATTTAAAACATTTAAAAAATATTTAAAAAAAATTAATAAAAATTAAAAAAAAAAAAAAAATTTTAAATATTAAAAAAAAATTAAAAACAAAACTTAAAAAAAAAAATTTTAAGAAAATTAAAAAAAAATATTTGGAATAGTTTTTTTATTATATTTTATTTATTTATTTTTTTTTATTTTTATTCAATTAGTTTGCAGTCAAATTACAGCGTTGCTAGAGCTAAAAATTCTTGGTAGAGACTATTAGTTGAAATATTTGCCAATTTTATAGTTAGAAATACAAGCTGTGAAATACAAATAGTTGCTGAAAATAGTTCAAGGTGCAGTAAATCATCAGCAAGCTGAAGAATATAACTTAACATGCTTATTATTATTTATAATATTGCTGTTTGTTAAATGAACATTATGTAGATAAATTTATGCGCATTTTATGCAAAATCAAGCGTTTCAATTGCAATAAACAAGTGCAGCAATAATTTGTTTGGTAAAACAAAATCTGAACTTATCTTATCAAAGTTCATAAAAAATTTCATTTTATTTATGCAGTAATAAACTGTTGGCAAAATATTTGAACATAGTCAAAGGCACAAATGAAGAGAGAGAGAGGGAGGGAGGGAGAGAGGGAGGGAGAGAGAGAGAGGGAGAGAAAGAGAAGGAGAAGGAGAGAGACTCTTCGTATACATAGAGATACACACATATAGAGAGACACGGACGCAAAAAGCAGCATACTGTGAGACACATACTCAGAGGTATACTCACACACACACATACACTGGCATCTACACTCATTCACATACATACACACACACACACACACACACACACACAAGTGATATGTAACATATGTTTTCATAGATTCTTATTGCATACTTTGTGGTTCACTTGCGGCCATTTTATAGCAAAAATTTTCTATGCTTGTTTTTTTTTTGGCTTTTTTTTTTACCTAGTAACAAATACCGTTAGTTGGCATTGTGTGTTACACACTCGCTATGATTTATATACACAGTCTCATGACCTTATCAACATTGCATTTACATAACAATGTTTATTTTGCAGCAGCAGCAGCAGCAGCAGCAGTAGCAGTAGCAGCAGCAAGTTCTCATTGCTATAAGAGGCCTGCGACTGGCAATTTATTGATAAGAGACGCCACGTGTCTCACTCTCTAGCCGCTGCTGTTGCTGCTGCTGTTGATGTTGCTTTATGAGTGCACACACTCAATATGTTTGCGATTAGGCCTTGCTTGGACATGAGAAGAGCTAACAAAAAAAATAAAGGCAAAAACAAAAACAAAAACAAAATATAGGCATTTTCATGGCCCAATGATGCTAAAATAATTTGCCATAATATACACTGAAAATACTACAGCGAACCACAACAGCAACAACAATAATGATGCTGCTGCTGCTGTTGATGATAATGATGATGATAATGATGCTGATGATGTTGATGATGTTGTAAATGTTAGCTGATGATGATGATTTGTTTGCGCCTAGTGTGCAAAGTATGAAGAGTATAGCTGCTGCTAAGCTTTTAATTTATGGGGCATCGTGACAGGCTCGTTAACATTTTAGGCTCGTATTTATGAGCCTCTCAAGCGTTTGTCAATAAATTTCCGTCAGGTGTAATACGCTTCTAAGTGATTTTCCATGTCAAAAAAAAAAACAAAAATAAAAAAAAATAAAGCTAAAGTGGCAGCAAAAAAAAAAGTAAAGACGAAAGCAAAAATCATTGTAATTAGAGAGTTGGAGAGAATTCTTTCTCTCTCTATCTCTCTCGCACTCTTTCTCTCTGCATTCTTTATACTCTGTGGACTAATTGCTTTCAGTTTTTGCTTTATGTTTTTTTTTTTTTTTTTTTGATTTTTTTTTTGTTGTTTTGTTGCCACTTGAGCTCAAAAATCGAATGCGCAAAAAATGAAAATGAAAAAAAAAAATGTTTATGAAATCGAAACCGAACAAAAATAAACGAAACTCAAACCTATGCCAACAAAATGTGTGTAAATCGATAGCAAAAGCAAAAGGCTCAGCAGCAGCAACAAAATATTTTAAAGCCCATTTTTATACCCGGTAATCATAGGTTATGAAGAGTATAATGACTTTGTAAGAACAGCAAATGTTTGTAATGCACATAAAAAGGCGTGGCTGAACCCAGAAAGTTTTCAAAGTCTTGTCCAAAATTAACGTCCTAGCTCTCAGAGTTTTTTTTTTTGCCAAGTGCTTTAAATTTTTGCAGGCAGATTAAGTTTTTTTTTTTTGGAATTTTTGGAATAGAAAATTTTTTTGAAAATTTTTTAGTTTAATTTAAGCTGTAAAAAATTTGAAATTAAAATCGAATTTATTTTTTTGTTTACCGGATATACTATAGTCGTGCAGTTTCGACCATAACTTTCTTGCTTGTATTTCTTTCTTTTCTTTTTTACCACAGTAATTCAATTTTCACAGCATGAAAACTTTTCTTCATTTTTTTTTTTTTTTTTTTGCCTTTTTCGTGTATTTTTTTTACTTATATTTCGTGTACTTTTTCACTGCTTTTTTTATATATTTTTTTTCTGCTTTTTTTATATATTTTTCTTCTGCTTTTTTTTATATTTTCTTCTGCTTTTTTTTTTCTCTTTTTTGGTTTCTTCGGTCAGGGCAATTTTCTAACCACAAAAAACGCAAGTTGCTTAAATAAATTGAGTGTAAAGTGAGAGAGAGAGAGAGAGGGGGGAGCTGTGTGGGGTAAGTGAAAATGCAACAAGATGCTTAAAGTGTGAGAGAACGGGAAAGGAAATGCCCATTGGGGAAATTTATGATATGTACGTTGAAGTCCATCGAGGTCGACGAATATAAGCAGGCAACAATTTTGCTTATTGAATTGACTAACAGTAGCACGACATCCGAGCGATCAATTAATTTAAGCGCTTTTGTTCCTGGCTTACTCATGCCCCTCAACCTCAAGCAGTTCTCGACTATTGGGAGCAGTATGTCATAAGAAATATATATATACTCTATATATATTTTGTCTGTGTCTGTGGCAATGTTTTATTTATGAAGGCCTCTTGAACTGCTCTTTGAATTTAAGGCTCGCTGCTGTCATTTGCATGCAAAGTTTCATGTTTTGTTTTTTTTTTTTTTTTCAATTTTTGCAAGTGAAAGTCTGGCAATTATTGTAATTGAAATTGACATTAGATGACATCAGCAATTTCTTTTTTTTCTGCTGCTGCTGCTGCTTCTTTTTTGCAATTTTTTTTTGGAATTTATTATTTTTTTTTTTAGTAATTTTAGTAATTGATAAAAATATTATTAGAAATTCTTTGTCTGACGTAATGTCAGCTATAACATGCAGTAAGACTTGGTAATTTTTATAATTTAAAGCTTATGTTGTGGTATATAAATCTTCAAAATTTCAGCTGCCTTGAAATACTATAACTGCCACAATCAATAAACTCTTTCAGCTGACAGCAAATGCTGAAGTTTATCAGCCTTACAACTTGTCTTCACTTGTCGCTGCCTTAAACATTTAGTAAGCTATAAAAGAAAATCACAAGAACTCTAATTATATAACACTGAGCAGCAATAAACTAAGTATTCATTAATTACATATAACTTTTTATAGGCAACAACAGCAACAACAACAATAATAAAAAGAACAATTGAAAAGTTTGAACATCTTTGTCTGCAAGGCACAAAAGGCACAATTTGGGTCACGCACTAAAAAAAAAAAAAAAAACTTTATAAACCACTTAAAAATGACAACTCATAATGAGAGTGAAAGAGAGAGACAGAGAGAGAGAGAGAGAGCTAGAGAACGAAAGAAAGAGAGAGATATATATAGCAGTAATAAATAGACAGCTAAACAGTTGTACGAAAACTTGTTGGCAAACAAGTTTTGGCAAATAAAAATCAAAAAAAAAAAACATTTTTTTTGATGACTCATTGATTTGATTTTCAATTTAACGGTCAATGACTTTGATGGCTTTATGCATGTTTGTTCTTGTTTGTTAACATGCTTGTTATATACATCGTAGTCTTGGTAACAATCGATGCTCATTAGTTATACATTGATTTAATGGCAAAATGCTCACAAAATTTTTATTTAAATTGTCAAAAGGCAAAAGGACATTGACATTCAGGCTTGACCGTAGCCCTGTAACTGTCTGTCTGTCTGTCTGTCTGTCTATCTGTCTGTTTGTCAAGCTGTTCAACTGGCTGTCAAATCTGTTTATCTGTCCTGCTGTTGATCATAAACTTTTAGCTGCCTCAGCTGCTGCTCCAACTGCTGCTTTTGCATGCAACACTTTTTGATTTTATGTGATTTATGTGTTTTTTTTTTGCGGCTTTAGCTACAAGAACAAAATCATCTGCTGTTGCTTAGGCTATCAAATATGCAGCATGTTCTTGTCATCTGACTTCTGCTTCTCAGCCATGACCAAGCCAAGTTGTGGCTGCTGCTACAACTTTGTCATGAATTTCACGTTCAAATTGGCAAAACGCAACGTAAAAGTTTTACAACTCCAATGTCCGCATCCGCCGTCAAGTGTCAAAACAAATGCAATAACTTTTAATGAGAATTTATGCGCTTTCATTTCTATTTTTTTTTTTTTATTATTATTATTTAGCTTGACTTTTGTTTTTGTAATATGAATTATTGATGCTGCTTATTGCGCTTGTACTATACAGATATATATATAGCTTTATATAGCTATAGCTTTCAACTTTTGTTCTTTTGTATTTTACTATTAAATTAGCTGCAAGCTATGGCAAAATTTTACGCAGCAGCATGCTGAGCATCTGAAAGCAAAGTTTTATTTTAATTCAATTAATTTACGTTTTCATTATTATACCCGGCAGGCAAAGGCTATTTGAGAGTATGTCTGACCTTTGTAATAGCCGCAAATGTAGTTAAGGCTTATAAGCAGGCATGGCCAGCCACATGATGTATATAAAATTCTTATGCAAGGATTAACATAGCTTTACAGCTCTGAGTCTGAAGTTTGGCCTAGTTGCCGGGTATAATATAGTCGAGCAGGCTTGACTTTAGTTTTTCTTACTTTTTTTTGTATTTTTTTTGCATAGTCAAAGGTTAAAAGCTAAAGGCTAAAAGTGCACATAGCACTTAGCCTGCCACTTGCCGCTTGTTACTTTCTTTTTTTTTATTATTTTTTTTTTGCTTAATCAAATTCCATTAGCGGCTTTTAGTGTTGGCCATATTTTCTGCTATATATTTGCACTTAAATTGAATTAAAAGGTTATGGTCAAAATGTTGCTGTTGCTGCTTTTGACCTTGTTGTTGTTATTGTTGTTGCTGGTGAACTTTATGCGTAAGTCAACATTGAATTAACTTCAAACTAATTGGCCAGGCTAATTTGCAGCATAACAAATAACCACAAAATGTGAAAAGGACAGCGACTCTGGGGCATAATAATAATAATAATAATAATAGCAGTAGCAGCAGCCACAGGCAGCAGCCACAGGCAGCAGCCACAGGCAGCAACCACAGGCAGCAACCACAGCAGCAGCAACAATGAAAACAACCGCAAAAAAAAAATTAAACTATGCAAAATGAAATAAAGTTGACTAATAGAGCATTAAAAGCGCGCATATGCAAGTGCAAGAGAGAGAGAGAGAGAGTGAGAGTGAGAGAGAAAGAGCTAGTACATTATGCTTATTTAGCCATTAAAGGCTAAAGACTGTAAGGCAGCAGAGAACGCTAGAGTTTTGCGCTAAGCAAATTATGATTTAAAGTTAGCTAAGCAAACAGCTTTAAGCTGTAGAGCAGTGAGAGACAGAGAGAGAGTGAGAGAGTGTGTGAGAGAGAATGTGAGTGAGAGAGAGTGAGAGAGAGCGAGAGAGACAGAGAGACAGAGAGAGAGTGAGAATGAGCTTACTTAACAAAGTCTTAGTTAAACAAAGGTTTTAAAGCAAGTTTAAGCTTTGTTTTCAGACAGTTTTCATTTTAGATGCCCAAAAAAAATTGTACAAAAAAAAAAAAATTCAAATAAATATTGAAGAACGTAGAGAAGATGATAAAAATATAATTTAACTAAATTTTTTAAATGTTTTTAAATTTCGAATAATTTTTGGCAAAATTACAATGAAAAATGCAAAATGATTTTTTTCCCAATGCTATTTTTTCTGTTTCTCGATATACAATATTTTTTGCATCAATATTTTTACAAAAAAAAAATTATATAAAATAGCTTAAAGTACGTTAAATAAAGTGCAAAATATCTGAAAATAAGTTAAACAATTTATACTTGAAAAAAAAAATATTATAAAAACAGTTTCTTGAAAATCCAAAACTAAAGCTCAGCATGTCGCATGAGCTGACAGCAAGAATTTTAGTATGATTTCAAGTTTGCTAAGCAAATAGCTTAAAGCTGTAGAGTAGATAGAGAAAGCGAATAAGCGAGAGAGAGAGAGAGGGGAAGAGAGTCAGAGAGTGTAAGAATTGGCTCGGCAAAGTCTTAGTTAAACAAATGTTTTAATAGAATTAAATGCGGCAGCACAACAAATTCATAAGCCATAAACTATAGCATACTTATGCGGGCAGCACGCAGCAAAGCCAAGAGCTAAGCATAATTTAATTGTCTACCAATCGAAATACAACACAAAATACAATAACAACAAATACAAACAAGAAGAAGATGAAGAAGAACAAGATGAAGAAGAAGAACAAGATGAAGATGATGAAGTAGAATTAGAAGAAGAGGAAGAGGAACACGTTGAACACTAATTACTTAGAGCATGAGACTGAGCAATTATCACTTGCCCGAGTTGCGTAATGAAGTTTTGCAGCAGAGGCAGAGAAAGATTTCAGGCGCTTAATTAGTTGCACACTCACACACACACGCGCGCGCTTGTCTCGTATGTGAAACTACTTGCCACAGCTTTCTCAACTTGCAGCTAATTGAAATTATTGTTGTCTGTCTATGTGTGTGTGTGTAGTTGCCAAGTTTGCTGATAGCATTAATATTGCGCCACATGCACGAACATGTCCGTTTCGAATGGCTCTAAGCTTCTGCTTTTGCTTCTGCTTTTGTTCTTGTCTCGATTTGCCAGCTTGCTTATACACTTGCTCTCTCTCTCTCTTTTCTTCTCTCTCTTTCTCTCTTTCTCTCTCTCTCACTCTTTATTTCTTTCTATTGCCATATCCCATTCAAGTTGGAATATTCATGTGCGGCGGTCAACGGCTTTATTGAATTTGCTGCCGGATGCTATGTTGCAGCTGTTGCCGTTGCCGTTGCCGTTGCCGTTGCTATTGCCTCTATGTCTGCCGCTGCCTATATATAAATATCAACTGCTATTGTCTTGCTAGCAAGTTGCTGTTGTTGTTGTTGTTGTTCTTGCTTATTGTATTACACGCAATCAATGTACAAGTGTGTGTGTATGAGTGTGCGTGCGTGTATATGTGTGTGTGTGTGTGTTAGAAAAGAATTCTGATAAGAGCAAGAACGTAAAAAGTTTCAGTGGCTAGAAACAAAAAGCAGCTTAAAGTCTTTTAGCTCGTTGCCGTCACTGTTGTTGCTGCTTTTGTTATTGCTGCTGCTATTGCTGTTGTTGTTGTTGTTGCTGCTGTTGGTTCTGTTTCTGCAACTGTTTGCTGACCAAAGCTAAATGCAAAGACACAAAACATTACTAACTAAACAAAGAGTAGACTCTATGCATACCCTGCAAAATTTTATGATATTAAAATTTTTTTTAAAAATTATTTCAATAATTTTCTTAAATTTTTTGGTAAGATTTTTGCTTATTTTTTCATATGCAAATTTTATATGTTTTTCATTTTATTTAATTTTTTATATTTTTTAATTTTTTCTTTATATATTACATTTTTCATATATTTATATATTTTTTTATATATTTATATATTTTTTTTATATATTTATTTTATATTTTAATTTTTTTTTTATATATTTATATTATATATTAATTTTTTTTTATATATATTTATTTTATATTTTAAATTTTTTTTTATATATTTATTTTATATTTTAATTTTTTTTTGTATATATTTATTTTATATTTTAATTTTGTTTTTATATATTTATTTAATATTTTAATTTTTTTTTTTTTAATTTATTTTATATGTTAATTTTTTTTCATATATATTTATTTTATATTTTAATTTTTTTTTATATATATTTATTTTATATTTTAATTTTTTTTTTATATATATTTATTTTATATTTATTTTATATATTTATTTTATATTTAAATTTTGTTTTTTATAAATTTATTTTATATTTTAATTTTTATTTTATATATTTATTTTATATATTAATTTTTTTTATATATTTATTTTATATTTTAATTTGTTTTTTATATATTTTATATTTTAATTTTTTTTTGTAATATATTTATTTTATATTTTTTTTTTTATATATTTTTTTTATATTTTATATATAAACTATAAATATTCGTTATAGTCGATCATAGCCCATCACTGCTGGGTATATTAAATGGCAAGTGGCAAAGTTTCTCATTCACTTTAATTTATGTGGAACAACATTGAAGAAGAGCTAAAAGACGTCGACGACACGCCGACGACGAACAAAATTTAAGCCTTTTTTTTTGGGGCTGGCAATTCACAACTTTTAATGACAACTTAAACACGAGAAACGAGAAAAACTTTTTTTTTGCTTTTTTTATATATTATTTTTTTGCCGCACATAAATTAAAACGAAGTTACAGTTGAGTTCAGTTGAGTTTGCAAAAAAAAATTGTGAAGAGAATTTTCCAACTGCATTAAGCAAAGTGGCAGCAACAGTAGCAGCAGCAGCATCAGTAGCGGTAGATCTGTGAATGCCATGGCATTAATTATGTTAATTGTTTAGTGTTTTTATACAAGCTACGCTTTGTTGTTGGGTAGTTGAGTTTTTTGGAGAGATTTGACAAATTATTTAGTGAAATATTTTTAAAATTTTATTTAAAAAATTTCTAAGACTTGAAGGAATTGAATTTGGAAAATTATTTATTTTTATATGAAAATTTAAAGCAGTTTTTTTAAATAGAAATTTGAATTTTGTGATGCAAAAAATATAGTTAAATTTTACAGAGCTTACAATAGATTCTAAGACTTGAAGGAATTAAATTTGGAAAATTATTTAGTGAAATATTTTTAAATGAAAATTCTAAACAGTTTTTAAATAGAAGTTTGACAAATAGAAATTTAAATTTTATAAGTATAATTATGCAGACAATTTTTGATAAATTTTACATAGCTTACAGTATATTCTAAGACTTGAAAAAATACTGTATTTGGATTTGGAAAATTATTTAGTGTAATTTTATAAATTATAAAAAAAATTTTTATATGAAAATTTAAAGCAGTGTTTTTTTAAATAGAAATTTGAATTTTGTGATGCAGAAAATATAGTTAAATCTTATAGAGCTTACAGTGGATTCTAAGACTTGATAAACTGTATTTGGATTTGAAAATTTATTTATTGGAATTTTATAAATTATAAAAAAATTTTTTATATAAAAATTTAAAGCAGTTTTTAAATAGAAATTTAACATATAGAAATTTGAATTTTGTTTTGTAGAAAATATAGCTAAATTATACAGAACTTACAGTAGCTTCACTAGATTTGAAAGAATAGAAAAAATATAAAAATGTAATAAAAATATTTCTAATTTTTTATTTGTAAAATGTAAAACTATAAAAATATTCAATATGTAAACTATGAAGAATGCACTCACAGCATATTCTTGCACTGTCCAACACATTTGTTTTTTTTTCTATATGTAAAATGATAACGTTGCTTATTAAGTCTAAGTGCAATGCATCGTTAAGAACTTAAGGCTAATAGCATTGGCAACAAGTGTCAAGTGCTGACACTTCAAATACCTTTCTCTATGCCAATGAAAAATGTTAGTTCATTGCCTTTGTTAAAAGCATTTTTCTCATCTCTCTCTCGTTCGCTTTCTCTGTCTTTCATTGTTTATACTGTTGTCTATGCAACATGCTTGCGTTTATTCATTGCTTTGGGGCAGTGTCCTTAATGTCGTTTGCTTTGTGGCATATGCGGTATATGCTTTTACATATTTGATGTTGCTTTTTGTTGTTGTTGCTGCTGTTGCTGCTGCTGTTGTTGTTGTTGCTCTCGTGTCTGTATGAAATCAAATTCAGAAAATTGTGCTACGTTCTCGTTTAAGGTGCAAAATAATTGGCCATTTAAAAGTTTATGGCCAAGCAGTAATAACCAAGAGTCTAAAGCGTTTTTCAAGCTACTGTCGAAATTGAATTTTAAGCATAGACAATTGTAAAATGTGCTTAATTTTATGTACGCATCTTTTACTTTTGCTTTTCTTATTGTTATTGCCAGTTTTTCGTCTTCTTTTATTGCAGCATATTTTTACAATTTGTGTGATACTAAGGCCACAGGTGGTTTTTGTTGCACGTTCTGTCTGCAGCATTCGAGAGGTCAATTTATTGTCACGTACACTCACAGACCAACAACAACAACAACAAGTTCAATGACACTTTGAATGCGAGTCCAAAGCTCCGGACAAAAAGCAAATAGATAAAATCAGTTGTTGCATATAAATGTTCATCTCCTTCTCTCTTTCTCTCTCTCTCTCTCTCTCTCGCTCTGAATGTTTTTGTGCATAAAAATATATCGTAAAATTTTCATATAAAAATTTTTGACTTAAAGTTAGCTTTCTTTACGTGACATTAAAATAAAAAATAATAAATAAATAAAAAATAGAAAATAAAAAAAATAATAAATTAAAAATAAAATATTTTTATAAAATATATAAAAAAAAATTTAAAAATTATATTTAAATATTTTTTTTATAAATTTTAAGTTTTAAAAACTTGAAAATCTATTTTATTTAAAAATTTCTTCATAAGCAGCGTCACAAAAGCTGCTTTCAGCTGCTCGCAAAGCTTTACGTGATTCGCTTTGGCGGCGGTTTGTGTCTTGGCTAAACTCAAAAAAAGCTTTTTCACAACGCTAGCTATTGACGTAAGACTTTTGAGTGATTTTATTACCCGCATGCCAGCCAACGTTTACGTTGCGTATGAGTAATTTTACAAGAATGTAAAAAAAATATTAAAAAAAATTAAGAGTATGAAATATTTAAGATAAAGCGCATGATGACTAAACGATTAAATGCCATGAATTTATAAAGCTGCAGCCAGCACATGCAATAAAATAATATATTAATTAACTCTAGCTGTTGACTAAATGTAAACTAGATAAATCTGTATTTTGTCAGCAGTAGAAAAAAAAAATGTTAATTGAAGCAAAATTTTTACAATTTTTTTTAACACATAAAGAAATGAAAAATGTAAATCAAATGCAATTTATTATTGAAAGGTACAAAAAAATATTAAATTTGAAAAAAAATATAGAAAATATAAAAATAGTAAAACTTAAAGCCATTAAATTTATTGTGACATACATTGTGGCTTTTGCGGTGTCAATTATTATTCATTTTTTTTTTTACAATATTTCTTAGTAATAATTAGATAAATAATAAATATATTTAATGACTAATGATTTCAACATTTTATTACATTGCTTAATGCTCAGAAAATATTTAAATTTATTTTAAAATAATTTTTTATGTGGTTAAAAGATAAACGTTTTGTAACATTTTCTTTGTGCTAAGAAAACTATTTAAATGTATTTTATTTTAGTTTTCTCTGTGATTAAAGATTTTATCATAAAAATTTATTATATTTCTTTGTGTTAAGAAAATATTTATTTATTTATACTTTGTGTTTAGAATATATTAAAAATTTATTTTATATAAATTTCTGTGTGATTATAAGATTTATAAAAATATTTTATTTTATTTTTATTAGTTTTTTGATATTTTTTAGTGCTGAGAAAATTTTTATTTATTTATATTTTGTGTTTAGAATATATTAAAATTTATTTTATACAAATTTCTGTATGATTAAAAGATTTATAAAAATATTTTTATTTACTTTTATTTTTTATTTTATTTTTTTTTTTTATATTTCTTTTTGCTAAGAAAATATTTAAATATATTTTATATAAATTTCTGTATGATTAAAAGATTTATAAAAATTATTTTTAATTGTTTTTTATTTTTGTTTTTTATATTTCTTTGTGCCAAGAAAATATTTAAATATATTTTATACAAATTTCTGTATGATCAAAAGATTTATAAACATATTTTTATTTTTTTTTTATTTTTTATTTTTTTTTTTTATATTTCTTTGTGCTAAGAAAATATTTAAATATATTTTATATAAATTTCTGTATGATTAAAAGATTTATAAAAATTATTTTTAATTTTTTTTTTACATTTTTAAACCAAGAAAATATTTAAATGTTTTTTTTTTACTATAATTTACTGTTGTCACTTGAAGCTAGTAAATTACTTCAACACTTGCACAACATTACTAAAAAAAAAAAAAAAAAAAAAACAAACACATTTAAATATTGCTAACAATTTGACAAGCCTCCGTTTTTTGAAAATCTCAACGAAAAGAATTCAAACAATTGTCAATCAGACGTGTCAATTTGTCGTGAAGTTATTTTTAATGTTATGCATATTTCAAAGTTGTCAACAATTTTGTTGCTTTCATTTTTTGTTGTTGTAACTTTTACCTTTTACGGTGAATATAATGAGAGAATAAATTGTTAGCGGTTTTGTAGTAGTTGCCAATGAATTCAATGCATAAAAATTTCCGTCATTTATTGCTCAATTAAATTGTTCGATTGCAGTTTTTTTTTTCGCTAGTTTGCATTTACAATTTACAACAAGTTGACAACTTTGCTGGCAGTGGCAGTGGCAGAGGCAATTGGCCGGCACTATACGGTCATCATTCTCTGAGATATTTGATATTATATATATATATATATATATAAATGAGTAAACATAACTGTTGTACTTACAGTATATGCACTGTATACATTCTCCCCCAGTCTAGTCTTATGTTTTTTTTTTTTTTATACCTATGCGATTCTCAAGTGCAACTCACGACCCTGACGTCAAGTTGTCGTCGCACTGCATTGTGCTTGCTTGCTTTTTGTTTATATACCTGTACTTCTGTCGCTCTTATGGGGTATATATAGTCGTTTATTTATAGCTATATGTTGCTGTGTTTATGTTTAGTTAAAGCTGCTACGTTGTAGACTTAACTTTGTCAGCTTGATGCAGGTAACTTTTGCAGTCAACTTGTTTGTCGCTTTTCTTAGTCAACGCAGCGACGCTGCCACAGACTATTCTCGCATACATTTGTCTACATTTGCTCGATGTGCATTCGATTAACACCTTTTATTTTTTATTTTTATTTTTTTTTATATTTATTTGTTTTTCTGTGTATTTTTTGCTGCTACAAGCGCACAGCTGATGCTGATGTTGCTGAATGTTTTGCGTTGTTGCGTTTCCTCTCAACTTATTTATTTTTTTTTTTATTTTTTTGCATTACAAATATGCCGTTCGTCAGTTGTTGTTGTTATTGTTATTGTTTTGATTATCTTGGCTTTAATTTTTGTAGAATTATTGTTGCTGCTGCTGCTGCTGCTGCTTTTTTTCTCCTGTTGTCATTGTGACTTGGCCTATTGTTCAATTTGTTGATATAACACTTAGATAGCAATTGCTATAACAATGCAATTTTTTTTTTTTTTGTACATTTTATTTTGTTTGTTTCGTTTGAAAAAAAACGTGACCGTTATTAACTGTTGTCATTCGTTGTTTTTCTTTTTTTTTTTCAAAAATAGGAAAAATCTATTTTTCTTTCTTTTTTTTTTTTGTTTTTATTTTTCACTTTTTTATTTGCAGTGTAATCAGAGTCAAAACAGACTTGACACAGTAAGTGACAGTCACAAATTACTAATAATTTTGATTTTTACACACTAGCAGAAAGAGTCTATGAATTTTTAACAGAAGTTTGTTCATAAGGAGACTTTGGAAGTCCTAAAAGTTTAATTCCAAGACTTGGACTTCAGGCTAGTCTCTTAATTTTCAAGCTAGCTTAATGAAACTTTTCATGCTTGCGTCCTATGGCCATAAGCTGATTGTGAGCCGGAACCAAGCTGATCGGACTACTATATCATATAGCTGTCATAGGCATGATAGCAGGAAAATTGTGTTTTTGTATGAAAAACTTTTTTGTTTGTTAAGTTATCCTGTTGAAAATCACAGGAATTGAGTTTTACTCCCGACTTACATATGTCCGCCAAATTTGGTCTCAATCGGAGTACTATGTCATATTGCTGTCATAGAAACAATCGGTCAAAATTAAGTTTTTTCTATGCAAAAGTTTTGTTTTTTTCTTGCAGCCATTTTCAGTCGAAAATAATTTTCCTTATTTTTTGTTGCTAAATAAATTCATAGTATAAAAAAAAATAAATTAAAAAATTATTTAAAAATTTATTTAAAATATATTTATTTTCCCTATAGAAAATTAAACTTGCACTTCAATAATTCTTGCTTTAATTTTTTTGCCATTGATTGAATTATGCAAAATAATAAAAAAAAAAAAAAATTATAATGTGCAGAAAATGTAGTCAAATTGCAGTTACACACACACAGACACATACATGCTGTATATGCATATGTTTTCCATTTTCAATTGTGCTTTAGGGATTTCACTATACAGTGCTCAAATAAAGTATACTCTCACTCATGCATGTACGCTGCCAGTCTTAGCGCTGCGATGCGATGCGATGCTTATTGCATATGCGAGAAGTAGAGTGAGCAAACAATTTGCTACCAAAAACCTAATTGAATCAAATATGAGCGCCAATCAAGTGAGCAAAAGATTTTCCCACACTACACACACACACACACACATACACACATACATAGAGAGAATACAACACATGTAGCCCAACAATTGGCGCACGTTGCCTTTCAATGTCTGCTTTATTTTTAATGGACCAGAATCACAATAATGTTTACAATGATAATGATGTTGATGGCGAATGTTTGTTGAATATAATAATGATGATGATGATGATAATAATGATGATGATGGGAGCGATGAGGCAACTGCAGATTTCTGTTGATGATGATGATGGCAATATGCATTGTAAACATGTTGGCAACAGCTGCAAAACAATTTGTAAAAGAAATGCAATTGAAAGGCGTTAACAGGTATATATAGTATATATGATATATATACTATATATATCTCGGATTATGATTAATATATTTTCTTTGTCAATATTTGCAGAGCATGCATACTATTTGCTCATATTGTTTACTGGTTTTGTTCTCGTTTTTTTATTTTTCTTTTATTTATTGAAAAGAAAAAAATAAAAAATAAATAAAAATAAATTTTTGAATGTTTCTTCCAATTTCTCCGTACTTCATAACAATTGTTAATAACTCATATATAAATACTATATATTGTCTGTCTTAAAGAATGAAAAAGATCTGTTTTTTGTTTTGTTTTGTTTTTTTTATTTTTATTTTATTTTGTCTGGCTTCGTGTCTGGCAACACATTTGAGCAGACTATAGCACAGACTATGTCGTCAGTGTTTTTTTTTTTTTTTTTGTTTATTTTGACATTATATAGAACAGTCGTCGGTCATATGTATGTATGTATATATATAGTATATAGTATCTATGTTTGTATATATTAAAATCGACAATTGGCGCATGTGTTGCCTGCCTGCTGCCCTTTAATACCACTCGGCAACAAGCTGGCAACGTTTTTTTTTTTTTTTTCGCGTGTCTGCATTGAGTTTCGTCAGCTGATTTTGTTTATATCGAATAATTTATACAGTTTGTAACATCTATATAAAGTTTATATTATTAACAGTTATTTAACATAAATTTAACATAAGACTAACATAAATATATAATATAATTAATATATAATTAATTTAAAAATAAGCAAAAAATTAATTAAAATTTAACATAAGTTGAACATCAGATTAACATAATCTTAGCTTAATGTAAGGCTAACATATACTTAATATAAACTTAACATAAGCTTAATAGAAGCTTAAATTATACAGACTATAAACTTTA
>JBAMBR010003646.1:0-22308 GCA_037044475.1 Zaprionus obscuricornis | reverse complement strand
TATCAGAGTCCGACCAAATTCCTCTCCATCGACGCTCACAAGACATAGCTTTTGGGTTTTTTTTTTGTTATTTTTGTTTATATAGGAAAAAAACAAAAGAAAAAAAAGATGGGAAAAAAAATATAATTAAATATATAATTACCTTTAGGGGTGATTTAACCAAAAACTTCTGCATACTAGCTAGTGTTAGGCGATCGGGATTATCATTGTGAATACTTAATTGATATTTGCGATACAATGCGTGAACTACATCAGCACAAGTACTTCGTGTATCTGAGGCAGCGACCAAAACGATCTGCAACAAATAGCACAAATACGATCTACATATGTACACAGAAGGGACTCACACTAACACACAAAACATACACACCCACACACTCATGCATGCATACATGCAAACTGAATTCTATTGCACTTGCATGCAAAGTGACAATGAAAAGCCTTATCGCGGGTTACATAAATAAAGCTTTACTAAATTAATTGCGAGATAATTAAGTATTCTATAATCTCAAGCCCGATGATTGCCAATTGATTTTTAGCTGTTTCTTTGCTTAATTTATATGTCACAGTTATAGGAAACATACCTTTAATTTATGTTTATCATTTTCACTTGGTGCTGATAAAAAATCTCTAAGACTCTTTTCCGGGCATTTTGGAGTTTTTGCCGGTAGCTCTCTATCTGTAGTACCCCATTTCGCTTGTCTACGCTCCAAACGCATTTGCTTTGCTTTCTTTCTTGGTGGATTTGAGTTAGAGGCTACAGCTGATTGTATTGAAAAAAATGTATTATTACTACGTTAATTTTTAAACATGGGAAAAATATTTACATTTATCAGATATCGGCGGTGAGGCAGATTTTACTTTCAATTCTACCTGCAAATTGTCTGTCATCTTTTTTTGCTCAGCTTGAATTTGTTGCGTTAGGCTTTTTTCCACAAATTCCATATCGATGACGGTTGGCTTTTTATCAGGCAACTCCGGTTGCGGTTCGCTTATGCCATCGCCATCCCCATCCCTATCGCAATTCTGTGACTCATCCCCCTTTTCGCTCATGTCACGTCTGCCATCACGCAAGAATTTATTCACACGACGCAAAATCTTTTTATTTGACTTGGACAACTTAAATTCCAACGCATCACACTTGATGGTGTAGCAAGGGCAGCAAGCAACATTATTTATCGGCTTATAACAGTAAAAGCCACAACGGCGCCAACCTCGATCGATTAGTTCCTGATAATCTTCGCAGCTTAAGCGATGAGCGTGCATACCTACGTCCACAGAAACACATACAAATATACACATGAAAAGGAATCGAGTATTTGGTTAATTCTTTTTTTTTTATGTGTGTAATTCTTACCGTACGACCTGCTACTGTTGATGCCCGAGCAGTAGCCACATCTGCTTGACTGTTCACCCAAGTATTGTACGACGCTAAGACTCATATTTTGTTTTTACAAATTTCCTTTTCTAGCACAATAAAGGCATTATTTTTTATATGGAAGTATTAAAACTGTAATCTGCTTTCCTGGTTTCTGTTGCGAAATATTGCTGTCAATAGAGATGGCATTATGTTTTTTCTAAATATCGATATTTAATGAAACAAGCTGATTAACAGCTGATACACTACGATAGTGTTATCAATTTAGCTATTTAATTCTACTCAGCTAACTAGCTATACATTTTTAGCTATATCATTTTTATATATATATATATATATATATTATAAAAATGTATAGCTAGTTAGCTCAGTAGAATTAAATAGCTAAATTGATAACACTATCGCAGTGTATCAGCTGTTTATCAGCTTGTTTCATTAAATATCGATATTTAGAAAAAACATAATGCCATCTCTATTGACAGTAATATTTCGCAACAGAAACCAGGAAAGCAGATTACAGTTTTAATACTTCCATATAAAAAATAATGCCTTTATTGTGCTAGAAAAGGAAATTTGTAAAAACAAAATATGAGTCTTAGCGTCGTACAATACTTGGGTGAACAGTCAAGCAGATGTGGCTACTGCTCGGGCATCAACAGTAGCAGGTCGTACGGTAAGAATTACACACATAAAAAAAAAAGAATTAACCAAATACTCGATTCCTTTTCATGTGTATATTTGTATGTGTTTCTGTGGACGTAGGTATGCACGCTCATCGCTTAAGCTGCGAAGATTATCAGGAACTAATAGATCGAGGTTGGCGCCGTTGTGGCTTTTACTGTTATAAGCCGATAAATAATGTTGCTTGCTGCCCTTGCTACACCATCAAGTGTGATGCGTTGGAATTTAAGTTGTCCAAGTCAAATAAAAAGATTTTGCGTCGTGTGAATAAATTCTTGCGTGATGGCAGACGTGACATGAGCGAAAAGGGGGATGAGTCACAGAATTGCGATAGGGATGGGGATGGCGATGGCATAAGCGAACCGCAACCGGAGTTGCCTGATAAAAAGCCAACCGTCATCGATATGGAATTTGTGGAAAAAAGCCTAACGCAACAAATTCAAGCTGAGCAAAAAAAGATGACAGACAATTTGCAGGTAGAATTGAAAGTAAAATCTAACTCACCGCCGATATCTGATAAATGTAAATATTTTTCCCATGTTTAAAAATTAACGTAGTAATAATACATTTTTTTCAATACAATCAGCTGTAGCCTCTAACTCAAATCCACCAAGAAAGAAAGCAAAGCAAATGCGTTTGGAGCGTAGACAAGCGAAATGGGGTGCTACAGATAGAGAGCTACCGGCAAAAACTCCAAAATGCCCGGAAAAGAGTCTTAGAGATTTTTTATCAGCACCAAATGAAAATGATAAACATAAATTAAAGGTATGTTTCCTATAACTGTCACATATAAATTAAGCAAAGAAACAGCTAAAAATCAATTGGCAATCATCGGGCTTGAGATTATAGAATACTTAATTATCTCGCAATTAATTTAGTAAAGCTTTATTTATGTAACCCGCGATAAGGCTTTTCATTGTCACTTTGCATGCAAGTGCAATAGAATTCAGTTTGCATGTATGCATGCATGAGTGTGTGGGTGTGTATGTTTTGTGTTAGTGTGAGTCCCTTCTGTGTACATATGTAGATCGTATTTGTGCTATTTGTTGCAGATCGTTTTGGTCGCTGCCTCAGATACACGAAGTACTTGTGCTGATGTAGTTCACGCATTGTATCGCAAATATCAATTAAGTATTCACAATGATAATCCCGATCGCCTAACACTAGCTAGTATGCAGAAGTTTTTGGTTAAATCACCCCTAAAGGTAATTATATATTTAATTATATTTTTTTTCCCATCTTTTTTTTCTTTTGTTTTTTTCCTATATAAACAAAAATAACAAAAAAAAAACCCAAAAGCTATGTCTTGTGAGCGTCGATGGAGAGGAATTTGGTCGGACTCTGATACAAAGCTATAATCTTTATAAGAAATATCAGACCATCATACACAATGATCCACCACGGGATATGAAAGCATATCGTGAACATTTGCAACATTCACCATTGAAGGTTGCCCTTTTTTATTGGATAATAAAATACATATATATATATTTGTCGTTCAAATATTCATATTTTATGATGAAATATATATTAAGTGTAATTTCAGTAATTAAATTTGTCTGCTTACAGCATGAAAATCCAATTGATGGTCCTGAAATGGGCTATGGATCGTTTCATCAGCAATATTGGTTAGATGATCAATTAATTGCTGTTGGCGTCATTGATATATTGCCTGCTTCGGTTAGTTCTGTATATTTTTTCTATGATCCCGACTATAGTTTTCTATCATTGGGAACCTATGGTTCATTCAGGTGAGAAAAATCCTTTTCATTAAATTACAAATATAATTAATTATTCATATTTATTACAGAGAAATTGAATTAGTTCAAAGAATTACGGAACAAGTGCCATCATTGAAGTATTATTATATGGGCTTCTATATACATTCGTGCCCTAAGATGCGCTACAAAGGAAAATTATCACCATCGTATTTGTTGTGCTCAGAGACTTATGTTTGGCTACCTTTAACTGATGGTGAGTAACTAGCAGTTATATAATTGTTAAACTAATACCACTAAACTCTCATTGAATTTAATGATTTTTTTTTCTGTTTTTTTTTTTTCAGATATACGCAAGAAACTTGATGAAGCGAAATATCAACGCTTTAATCCGATAGCTGATGAAAAGGATAAAAATGAGTTTTTGAATCAGCATTTAAACGATGTGCAACTTTTATTGAATGGCCAAACATTTACTACTTATAAAAGATATATACAGGTATGATATTATATACATATATATATATATATATATATATATACAGTATATATTTATATATTATTTAATAAAATTTCTATATCGTTAACAGCTAAGAGGCGCTAAAGTCGATATTGATACAATTATGGAATATGGAAACCTCGTGGGCAGAGTGTGCGCACACCATATGCTCCTCGTTAACATACCATGAATTGGCATATTGTTAAACAATTTTAACTATAAATAATTAATGTCTAAACTTATTGATTAAAGCAACTTTATCGATAGCAAAAATAACAATTTAATATATATATATATGTATATGCAAGATGTTTAAAAGCTACAGCAAAAATCATGTCATGTTTATTTAATTGTTGAAGCCTAGTTAATATCTATAAAATCTATTTTATTTAATTGTAATTTTATGCTTTAATAAAATTAAATTAACGATGTTGAGACATAAAAACCAAAAATGTTTGTAATTTATTTGAAACTGTAGCAACAGTAGTAATTTTTACTGCATGTACTATATACACAAATTATATATTATAATTTTAACAACAATTTTGATAAGAACAAATAAGACACAGAAATTAACAATTGTTATCTGGTTATCATCGTTAACAGAGGCAGCTAAATCATCAATAAAACTAAAAATAATTATCTTTTGCACTCTTAGTATTAGTTAAGTAGTCACGAGCAATCACATTCGTATTCGCATTCATTCAGACAAAGATTCATGTTAAGTATGTGCTGCTAAGGAGAAAACTGGCATGTGTGAATACTTGGAGTTTCGGGGTATTTCTAGTAACTTGAATGACAATGCCTTCTTGCAGTCTGTTTATCTTTGATTCGACCTTGGAATACTCTGTCAAATGTTTGTGGTAATTAATATTTACTATTTAACGCTTCCTTAACATTTAACAAATTCTTCTTTATATATTTTTATGTACATATCTACACATTTTTTTTTATGTATGAGCAGAGTAATAATAATAAATTATCTGCTGGACGGATTGACAATTGTGTTCAACAAATTTGACGTCACATCTTCAATATATTATAGTTAGTGTCAATGCACAAAAGTAACTAACAAAATCACGCTAATTTTACAATTTAACGCTTCTTTGCAATTTATTTTCAGTATATTGAAGCTTACTAATTAAATAAAATATTTGACGTTCTAATGAAGTGTTCAGTTTTACAATAAATATAAATACCTTTTAAATATACCATATAATCAATTAGTTTTTTGATGAAAATAATATTTACTGGGTATTTATAGGACGTGCATATTTATTTATTTCTATATTTTATGCGCATGCTAGAAATATGCATAAAAATAATATTGCAACTTTAATAAATAAATAAAACACGTGTGCGCGTGTTCATCGATGAATTTGGTAAGCAAGGACTGATTGCTGCGAAAAATATTTATTATTATTTTGTTTATTTAATATGTATGTTGGTAGCGTTAATATTATATTGTTGTTGTTGCTGTTGTTGTTATAGCTGCTGCCTTCTTTTTTTTTTAATTATTGGTCATATCATTTAGCATGAATTTGTGAATTACTATTCACATTCACCGCAAAAACAAAAAAATCTCTTGATATGCAAAAAATCGCATGCGATTTTTATTTAAACTCTCAAAGTTATCTCAGCGCAAGAGTGAGAGAAAATAAAGCTGTGTCGTTGCTGGGAGTAGGGGGGAGGGGAGCAGAGTGTTGAATCTGGAAACTGCTCAACAACATTTTGAACAAAAATTTTTAACCGTTTTGTATGTATGTAGGTATGCGTGTGTTTTTTTCGCGGTGCTGCGTTTTTGCTGCTCGAGGTTTTTGCTCAAAAAAAAAAAACAAAATAAAGAAAAAAAAAAAAAACACACAGCAACAACATCGTTGTTGTCGTCGTCGTAGTCTCTGAGGTAGTAGAGTAGGCAGAGCGGATAGTACATAAGTAAGTTAAGTATATATGCCATTGGCAGTTGGCGATTTGGCTTCATTCGTTTCGCGGCGTTCTCAGCTGTAGCAACAATTCCTAAGTCCCGCTCCCGTTAACTCCCTAGCGCGAGAAAATCTCCCCCAATACGCCTTGTGGCAGATCGACGCCACCAAGATCGCGTATCCAAAGAAATGTGAGTGTATATATAAATATATAGCGATGTCTCTGTGTGTGTGTGCGTTTATAAATATTGTTACGACAGGACAAAAAAAAAATAAACAATAAAACTAAATGGAAAAATTTCTTGCATATAATTTCATAAAAAAAAAAAAAAACTATGAAGATAAACTGTGACAAAGCAAGCTGATTATGTGAATATCATTATGTATATTTTTTTTGATATCTTCAAATCATACGATTGTGCAGTGGAATTTATGAATTTCTATTAAGTTTTGGAATTTGACAAATAAAATGAAAAGAAAGTAATGACAAATTGAAGAATTTTTGATCTAATTAAAAAAAAAATATTAAAAACAGTTGTTTCACACGATGCGTTATATTTCTATAATTTGAATAATTTGTTTGCTGGGGCGGTGGAGGTTAAATTATAAAATTCACTTATATGTGGAAATTGGCATAACAAATGATCAACTGGTTTTTGTTATTAGCTCGCTTATTGCTTGTTATTTTAATGTGTTACGCATTAAATGCATGACAATCTACTTAATAATTTCATTTAAATATTCTGCATGGAGGAATCGGGAAATTGTCAAAATATTCAAATTATATAATTAACAATAACAAAAAAAAAGTGATTTAGAAATGAAATTATGCAGATAAAAAAAATGTTTAGTAAAATTATAAAAATGTTCAACTATTTAAATATGCCAAAATACAATGAGAATCAGAGATTAAAAAATATATATTATTTTGTTGTTTTATGTAATATTTATACAAAATATTATTAAGAGTTATTAGATTTCTATGTATTTATTTTTTTTTTTGTTATATTTCTAGCATTTTTTTTACAAACTCTTTTGTTTTGTTTTTACTATCTATTTATTTAACTTTTGACGTGCAATTTTTCGCATTGATTTTGCATTAATTGTGCTGCTAATTATATGAATAATTGTTTGCACTACTTATAAATTATTCTCTAGTATTTTTTTGTTTTATTATTATTATGGTTGTATAATAATTGCGTTTCGTTTAAATGTGATTTTTTGTTGATTTTTAATAAATATTCGAAAGTTAAAGTATAACGTGCAAATATGCGATTTCTGTGGGAATTAGTGCAAATTGAAGTACGAGTCTTGATTTAAGTGCTGAGAACCCCCAACAACAACAACAATAAAAAAAAAACAATAAAATGAAAAACAGCTACTAGGTGGAAATTAAGCGCGTATTACACATATATTTCAATATTATTGTCAGATACGGTTCATTGCCATTGAATTAGTTTTGCAGAATTCAACGGCAAAACAAAAACATAGCGAAATGAAACGAAACGAGAGAGATAAACAAAACAATCAGTTTGCCATGCAAAAAATTGACAAAAAAAACCAAAACTGTTTAAAACGTTTTTTCAAAAGCCAGGCCAACACACAAAACAAAAAAATCACAAAAAAAATAAAAAAATCGTAGAGATAGATACAAACTATCAAACCATGTCAATTGTGAGCTCATGTCTTATGTAAATGCTTCAAGCACGCGTGCTATGAGTATATAATATGATTATACATACATTTATATACATAGATACACTGTAACGGTTTAATTGTGCTAAACAGATTCGGATATAAATATATATGTAGCTACTCTCCACCACTGTGCGAACTCTTTTTATCGTGCTATCTTCACTTCACTTCACAAAAAAAAAAAAAATATATATATATTCCCAATGTGTTATTATGCCTCTCAGATAATCTGATAAATCAAAATCCAAATTATTGTTCCATAAAACATTGCAATAATAACGTGCTCACACTCGAATTTCAAATTTGTTCAATTTGTTCGCTTTCTGTTCATTTTATTGCCAAGTAATTGACGATTAAGCCAACTATAATGTGAGAACCATTTATAAAAGCTGTTTAACTATTTATCAGGCCAATGGGCAAATATGATCATATATTTTACAATTACGATTTTTTTTCCTTTTGCCCTCGTCATATATAGTGTCATAAATTTTTGAGTTGATTTTATAAAGCCAGCCACAAGCTGGCAATGACGTTGATAAGGCGCCACAACAATAACAATAACAAATTTAATTAGCAACCTGTTGATACCCTGATTGTGATTGTAATATACTCGTGTACTAGTAATAGTAGCAGCTAAATCCCTTTTAGATTTCTTTTATACTAGGTTACTACAAGTTAATTTCCGTGATAATATAGCTTTTGAAGTATTGTATGTGGGCTCTACCCATCATTAATTGTACCGTTCTCTGGTAATTTGCCCAGATTCTAATAAAAAAAGAAGCCAGATAAAATGTGTAAATAAACTGTGGCAAAACACTATGCAATATAATGTAATAATAATATGCTTGCATCTCAAATGACTGCATTAACTTAACTGTAAAACTTTGCTTTGAAAATTCCCGTACTGGGGAAAATCTTTACATATTATATTTATGCGATGCTATAATATACTTTTGCTAACATTATTTCTCTAAATTATTTTTTATAGATATTACACATTTTTTTTATTGTTTTCTCTTATCTCAAGTTCAACAATTGTTTTTTTTTTTTTTTAAATAAAAAACTAATTATTGTTTTTTTTTACATCTTTTAAAGCGTTTATTATTTTGTTAAGATGTTTGAGAAGCTTTTTTAGAATATCAGCAGATTCATCAACACATGTGCTACTTAAATGCAGTTATTAAGTTATCTTGCTCACTTCAATTAAGTTTATATTCATACGAAAAAATATATCTTTATTTTGATAATTATCAAAATGTTCTACTAAATTTGTAATCTAAATTTTTCTTTAATTCTTTCACTTAATTCTTTTAATTTTTTTTTTAAAGTAATTCAATTAAAGTAATCGTTGCACGTTTATTTATCCCTGATTCATCTAAAATCGTACATACATATATGTATCTCTAATGTGAAATCTATTTTTGGTGTTGTCTTTTTTTTTATAATTTTTTTTTCAAAAGTTTTTCGCTTGATATTACGTGATATAAAAATGCACGTCACGTACTAAGTGTTTTTTGTAGGAGGTAACCATATCATACATATATATATGTATATATATATATATTATATATATCTATATAACATTATACTTAACTACCGGTCGAGTTAAAACGCGTACAATGTAATTAAATAGAGTTTAAGCTGAGACACGCGATTAATTTATTGAGTTGTTAGCTTTTTTTGTTTTATATTTTGTTTGTTCTTCTTTTGCTTGAGAATTGCAATAATTTGATAACGGTATATTGCAGCATGTTTGTGTACTATATAGGGCTATAATAATTGTTGTGTATGGCTGCTATAACAATTCATCAATTGATTTTTGTTTTTTTTTTTCTTTTTTATTTTATTTGCTTAGATTTCTTCCGTTCATTGAGAATTGTGGCAAAAACCAAATTGATTGCTTATCACTTCTCTTTTTATTGGGTTTATTTGGAATTGTATAAATTGTTTTTGCAATATAATCGCAATAATATGATACAGTATCTGAAAGCAATCTTAGCTAATTCGATTTGAATGATTTACAACAATTAGACTTTTTTTTTTTTTTTTGTTTAGAAATAAAGAAATATTTCTCATAAATTTTGTTAATACTTAAACTGTGATTTGTTTAAAAAAAAAAACCTAAGCGCATGAACGTGACGTTAGTTGAAGTATTGAGTGTTGTGTTAAATTAGATATGTCAATACATTGAGTTTCAATACAAAATTTCCCTTTTGCAATATTTGACTAGCGCTAATTAAAATTTCACCCTATATCAATAGATTTTGTTTTGCTCCAACTAAAATATGCATAAATATAATAAGCATGGCACAAATACAATAATAAAAAAGTACCAGAAATGTAAACAAATATCGTAGCGTATCATGTCGTATATATATTATATATACTACTTGTACTTAACTGTCTTACTTAACCCTGTCAAATCATTACTAATAATACACGTAACACACATTCATATACATAAATATACTATATACGAGGCTAACTGCCAAACTACCTGATCTACTACTACTACTGGCTAAAATTGCATATGCAATTTTGTGAATGGCTTTTAAAACAGCTGTCCAAACTAAATATTGAATCAAATATTTGATTTCGACGTGCCAAGGGCGTTATTATTACAGTCCAGCTTCTCTATATTGCATATTACACTTTAACAATTCAAATAATAATATACATTATTATTATTATTGATTTTTAAGACATTTTGGTTACACGAATTAACACTTAAATTCAATGCCGGCAGCTGCAATTTCCTTATGAATAGAAGAGTTCCGCTTGATCTGAAAAATAGATAAAATAAAACAAAATTAGTATAGTTTATTATATAGCGTGTTGCATTGCAATTACCTTATCAAAAAAACAGTTGCCGACAGACAACAATGACAGCCAATGATAGCCGGCTGTAATAAATCAAAAATAGAAAAAACTTCAATCAAAATCAAAAATAGTTTTGCACAATAAAATAAAGAACACGGAGAAGCTTTTGATAATGACACATTTGTCATGTTCATAACTTAATTCAAGTTAAATTCATTTAAATGCAGCACACGTGCGTTGCTAAAAAAAAAAAAAAATTAAATGAGAGACGTGCATAAATCATATAATTCGTATATTGCTTAATAGACCAAAATGTAAATGATAAATGTGTTCAAGCGACACGTGTATCTCCTCAAAGCTAGCAAAAAAAAACTTATTGAGATTAAAATCAGAGAAGTAGACAAACATTTTTTAAAAATATATATATATAGCAAAAAGTTAAGGTCGAAAGTTTGCTTCTTTTATTTAAAGGAAATCGGCAACTAATTC
Source organism: Zaprionus obscuricornis (assembly GCA_037044475.1). Lineage (NCBI taxonomy): Eukaryota > Metazoa > Arthropoda > Insecta > Diptera > Drosophilidae > Zaprionus > Zaprionus obscuricornis. Next base: position 11,106 of record JBAMBR010003646.1, on the reverse strand, counting down.
ATATTAATATGTATATGTCTTCGTTTATGTGTATGAAATAAATAAAATGATAAATGCAAAATAAGTTTTTGAATTTGAACGGTCATTGAACGGTTTCTAACCTCGTTAAAATTTATTTATCACCTGACACGTAAAACAAAAAATTAAATAAATAAACGTAAACGTAACAGAATTAAAGTGAATATCCTACATATAGCATATATGTATATGTATATATAGCGTACTACATTCATGTATGACTGTACTTCTTAATGTTATAATTATAAATAATTTATCAATTGCACGTGTTTGCTTTTATAAATTGAACTACTACTCATAATTAGTCAAGTAACAAATTAAAATCATGTAGATTAAGAAGAAGAAAACGAAGAGATATTAAATATTTGTCATGTTTGAAATACATGTAGTATATATATGTCGAAATATTTGTGTTTTTATTTAAGTCTCTTATATTATTATTTTTTTTTTAGTATTATTTTTTTTTTATCAAAAAATGCACAAATTGAGCAATTAAAACTGAGAAATTACATTGCGCGGTTAAGTTGTTGATATCGCATATTATTATCAATATGACTGAAAATCCCACTCGTAAACCTGAATCAGCGATCAGCTGATCTTGACATACACCTAACACCTTCGCATTCTCGTTTAATAACAATTTTTTATTATAAATTTATTATGAACTTATATCAAGTGGATAGTGAGTATTTCTTCTTTTTTTTTAACGTATGTTTGCAACTTCCCCAAGTCTTTAACAATATTTCCTGGTCAATTTCTTTTCGTTTCAGTTTCGTTTGCCCGAAGACAAAATAAAAACCTGTCAATATGGCTGTTATGCCCTGCTGTAAGTTCATTATTATATTTAAATTTGTTCAATTAAAATAAAACTCGAAATGTCTCATAAATAATGCTTCACGTGAGCTTGAATCGAAATAAAAAAATATAAAAATCCCCCGTTAAAATGAGAGCGATCAAGTTTTGGGATTTTACGCACGTTTCAACAGCTCAGTAATTAGACACATGACGGACAAACTAGTCCAAGATGAAGTTGACAGACCAAAGATTTTTTTTAACCAAAAATAGATAACACTAAAAATACACAAAAACAAAAAAAAACCGAAAAAAAAAAACAAAATTATGAATAAGCAATTATCATTGATCAACAGTAAATAATCAATATTTATATTATATATTCGTCTACGTTCACAGTTTATGTGCCGAAGCGCGTTAATGTGGCCATAATGTTATTTCTAATGTGTCTCATCAACTATATGATGCGCGTTAATCTTTCTATAAATATCATTGCAATGGTCGAACATCGAGATGAGAATAATACAATCGTTGAAAGTCCAGATGTATGTATATATATATATTAATAGAATAATAAATTTTAAATAAATTATGTTATATAATTTTTTTATTTATAGCATGGCGTTCGTTACGATTGGTCACAAACGGATCAAGCTTTACTATTGGGTGGATATTTTTATGGTTATATGATTACCTCACTGCCTGGTGGCACACTTGCCGAAATGTTGGGTGGACGTAATGTTGCAGGTTATAGTTGTCTATTGGGCGCTATTTTAACTGCATTGACACCATTGGCTGCTGCCTGGGATAAATATGCTGTGTTTGCTGTTCGATTTTTAATTGGTCTCGTTTCTGGTGTTGTTTATCCATGCTGTCATAATTTGGTATCGAAATGGTCGCCACCGGATGAGAAGGGAAAATTTGTTGCCTCATTGATGGGTGGCACATTTGGTACTGTCATAACTTGGCCACTTTGTGGTCTCATTATTGAAAGCCTTGGCTGGGTATGGGCCTTCTATATGGTAGCGATCATTGTTCTTGTCGTTGTTGGCTTATGGTTTTATTTGGTTAGCGATACGCCGGCAACACATAGCACGATTAGTATCAAGGAACGTGAATTCATTGAGAATAGTCTTGGCAATACATTGGGCAAAAAACCGGTAAGTTTCATATAATCATTTTATATATGAATTTAGATTTACTTTTATTTATTATTTTGTGCAGAGATGGCCTCCATATAGACAATTAGTTGTCTCGATGCCATTCTGGGCTTTGACTGCACTGCACTATGGCAGTATGTGGGGTCTATTCTTCTTGCTGACGGCAACGCCTAAGTTCTTAAGCGAAGTGCTTGGTTTTGATCTATCAAAGGCAGGTCTGCTTTCCAGTTTACCACATGTTGCTCGTCTCTTGGCTGCGTTTGGATTTGGTTCCATTGCGGATTGGATACGTCGCAAGGGCTGGTGGACTATGACATTTACCAGAAAATTCTTCTGTTTCCCCTGTAAGTAAACTAAAAATGTTGTAAACATCAAATATTTTTTAATATATTTATTTCATTTTTTCTTCTTCTTGTACAGCTCACATCCTGCCAGGCGTTATGCTTGTTGTTTTAGCCTTTTGTGGTCGCGATCCTTATGTATGTGTGGCCATTATGACCATCTCGTTGGGCTTTAATGGTGCTGCTACCTCATCCAATTTGGCTAACTCACAGGATCTGGCACCTAACTTTGCTGGTACCATGTATGGTATTATCAATTGTTTGGGTACTACGCCAGGTTTCTTTTCACCATTAATTGTAGCCGCATTTACGGAAAAATCTGTAAGTATAAATCATAGAGAAATGTTAAAAACATTTATAAAAAAAAAATAATTAATTAATTTTTCATATAGAATACAATTGATGATTGGTTCTGGATATTCATAATTGGTGCCGCTGCCTACATTATTCCAGCAATATTTTTCTGGATCTTTGGTTCGGGCAAAATACAAAAATGGAATGAGGTGGAAACTAGTGAACCGAAAGAAGATGTTGTCAATACAAAGCTGTAGTAGTTGTAATGCTGTGATGTTTGTTTATGTGTAGTAGTAATAATGCCATATATAAGTATGATACGAGATGAGATGAGATGATATATGATATAATAATTTTCGCTTATAATTGCACTTTACGGTGCTAGTCCTATTAAAGTTAAATCTTTATATTTATTGTTATAAATGACGTTTGTCTTTTTAATTGTATATCAAAATTTTTTTTTTCTTTTGTTGTAGAAATAACTCAACATCTTTTTGCACTCGTTTTGCTACAAAGTTTTGTTTTTAGAGCTCATTAGAAGTTTTTGTTTATTTTATCAAGTCTTGCAACAACAAGCAACACAACAAAAACAATGTTATCTTTCTTGGGCCGAATGTAAAATACCCTTGCAGTCTTAGCAGAAAAATTTTCATACAAAAACTTCATTCTTCAACCGATCGTTATTATTATTTCAGCTATATGTTATAGTGATCCGATTTGGACTTATATACAGATTATGATCAATAATATATGTATATACTTTGTTGGCGTTATAAACTCATTACTAAAATTAATATACTCTATGTAAGAGTATAATAATGATATCGTCAATAACCTTAGATTATTCCGAACTGGTTGCGGTCTCTGCAGACGTTAATTTTTGCGCATTCAAGCAAAAAAAAAAAAAAAATCCCAAATTGACACAACAATTAGTTAAATGTTAATCAAAATGCAGAACTGCAAAAGCAATGTATTAAGTTTTTTTTTTCTCATGTTGACAAATGACTTTAAATAAATTAACATCATCAACCTTGGGCCTATGGAAGCAACCGTGTCAAGAGGGCTTTCTAAAAATACCGAATTGAAAACTCTGTTGTGCAAATATTGTTTTCACAATAATTTACTTTAAAAGCTTTTGAGGCCCTACGTAATTAAACAGTTATGTACACACATATGTGTATAAAAATGGATATCAATAATTTCCAAAGGCACACACAAACATACACATACACACAAGATTTATATATGCATATTATGCACATGAAATTTATATATATTACTTATTGCGCATTCAAGTGCAGTTACTTTTTATTATAATAATATAAAAAATTGTTTAAAAAATATATATTTGGCCAAATCAATTTTACTTACAGTTCTTACTTGCACTTTACTAATCTTTACAACTTCTGCTTGCTTACAAAAGTTATCCATTTATCGCCGCCAAACTATCGATTAAATATTGCATAATCAATACTGCCGGATCATTCAAATAACCTAAAATCTGGCAGCTCTGCTGAAAAGTACTTACCATTATGAGTATAACATAATGTTAGCTTAACATTTCTACAGACTTAACATTTCTGTTTTGTTGTCGATTTTTTTTTAGGCAAAAAGTTATAAAATAAGCGTGAGAACGCGACAGCGTGCACATTACCTTATAAATTAGCACAATAATAACATTCAAAATGTCCGAAGTGGAAGCTGTTCAAATAATTGCAGAATCATTGAAGCAACAGGTAAGCAAAACCACCAGCCGCTGCTGCTGATCTCCCTTTTCGGCTCATTGGTCATTGTCTCTCTGTTACACTCATTGGGGCTTTACGGTGTGCAATTTTTTTTTTGCATACAAACTATGGAGAAAGAAAGAAAGGGAACTGTGCGCATAAAGTGCGTTCAACTGTATATTTAACGGAGCTGCGTTCTTTGCATCTTATCGGATTGCCAACTGTTTGTTGTACAAAGTTCAAAAGCACTCAAAAAACTGGCTAAGCATTGTTATTGCCCTGTTATTCTCACTGCTTGTGCGAGAGTGCATATGTTTGTGTGTGAGTTTATGTTAGTGTGTATGTGTTTGTACCCCTGATTAACATTGTTGTTGTTGTTGTTGCTAACCGGTGGCTTGTTAATAGTCGATATAGATACGGGCGAATCAAGATATAGCCACCTTAATGTTCCAAAGGTGTTTAAACATGGTCAAGCGATTTAAGCAGTAAATCACAAATAAAAATTCGCCTTGATTAAAATCAATAAGCAAATTCTCCAGAGGCCTCAAAATATTTTCATTTTCCTTATTGTAATTTGACCGATTTGAACTTTAGACTAGATTCTCAATGGTTTTATTATAAAATATAACCTATATGTAGTATATTTCAGTTCTTTAAGCCTTAAGAGCATTAAGTAGTAACTTGTTAATTTGATAAACAAAGATTTTTAGCAATTTATCTCTTTCTTATTATTTGTAGTAGAGACTTTATAGTAAAGATATTGAATTAACTTTTTACGTTGATTTTTTTCACAGGGTGTCGAGTATGTTTTTGGCATCATTGGCATACCCGTTATCGAGCTATCGATGGCTTTTCAGGCTGCCGGACTGAAATACATTGGTATGCGTAATGAACAAGCCGCCTGCTATGCCGCCCAAGCTATTGGCTATTTAACGGGGAAGCCGGGTGTCTGCCTGGTTGTCTCTGGACCGGGTTTGCTCCATGTAACAGGTAAGCTAAACGGGCTTTGTATTTGAAAATTTCTATACTTAATTATTATTTATTTTAAAGGTGGCATGGCTAATGCTCAGGTTAATTGTTGGCCCCTTATTGTAATTGGCGGTGCAACGAATCAGGATCATGAGGGCATTGGCGGCTTCCAAGAATGCCCACAAGTGGAGCTATCGCGTCCCTATTGCAAGTATGCTGCACGTCCACCAACCGCTGCCTTGATACCATTGCATGTAGAGAAGGCTGTTCGTTATGCTACTTATGGTCGTCCCGGCGTTGCCTATCTGGATTTCCCCGGCAATATATTGCAATCGAAGGCACAAGAAGATCGCATCTACAAAACATTGGCGCATCCAGCACCACCATTGGCTTATCCACCACACGATGATGTTATTCGCGCTGCTCAGCTCCTTCGTAAGGCCAAACGGCCTCTTGTGATTGTTGGCAAAGGTGCTGCCTATGCGCATGCAGAGAATACACTGCGTCATTTTATTGAGAACACAAATCTACCATTCCTGCCTACACCCATGGGCAAAGGTGTTGTCTCTGACACTGCCGCACAATGTGTATCCTCTGCTCGTACGTTGGCCCTGCAGAAGGCTGATGTTGTTCTGTTGTTGGGTGCACGACTTAATTGGATTCTGCACTTTGGACGCTCACCCCGTTATGATAAAGATGTCAAGTTTATTCAAGTGGACATTTGTCCTGAGGAATTGCACAATTCTGTGGTAGCATCAGTAGCCATTCAGGCTGATATTCGTCCATTTGCTGAACAATTGTTTGAGCAAATGAACGCTGTTAACTTCCGTTTTGGCTACGAACAGGATTGGTGGAAACAATTGGCCGCCAAATGCAAGCAAAATCGCGATACAGTACAGCAAATGTCATTGAATACATCGACACCGCTCAACTATTATGCGGTCTTCCATCATCTGCGCGAACTGCTCCCACGTGATACAATTATAGTTAGTGAAGGTGCCAATACTATGGATATTGGTCGTTCAATGCTATTAAATGAGCAACCCCGTCATCGTTTAGATGCTGGAACTTTTGGTACCATGGGTGTCGGTCCAGGTTTTGCTGTTGCTGCTGCACTTTATTGTCGTGACTTTGCACCTGGTAAACGTGTTCTTTGTGTGGAAGGTGATAGCGCTTTTGGCTTCTCGGGTATGGAAATTGAGACAATGGTTCGCTATAAGTTGCCCGTTACAATTGTTATTGTAAACAATAATGGAATCTATGGTGGATTTGATAAGGATACCTTTGAGGCAATACGCAGTGAAGGCGATTTAACACAAATGTAAGCACAAAAAACCAAAAAAAACATTTCAGATTTAATTCAGTTTAAATGCTAATCTTATCATTTATAAAAACTTTTTGTGATATTCATAAATATTTTTAGTACACCACCATCGGCATTGGGTGTTCAAGTGCGGTATGAGGAGATGATGAAGATGTTCGGCATGAAGGGTTATTTCTGTACGGAAATTGAACAATTGCAGTCGGCCATTAAGGCTGCCAATCAATTAACGGATAAGCCAACGATCATTAATGTCGCAATTAGCCCATCGTCAGATCGCAAACCGCAATCTTTCAATTGGCTAACAGAGTCCAAACTCTAAGGCACAATCCACAACAACAATAATAATAATAATAATAATAACACGTTTTTTATATAAGCAGAGCACGATTTACGATTTAGTTTTTAAGGCACAACAAGTTTCGCGCATTCCTAAAGATTTTCCAAAATGCATTTGCCACGATATTGTCTTTGTATATACACACAAAAAAAAAAAAAAAACAAAATGAATTTAGAAAACAAAATGCAATTTTTTATAAAGTCAACCAAATTGTAGAATATTCTAAAAAAAATTCTTTTCATTACCAATAGGTTTTTCTTTTTAAACATGTGTGTGTGTGTGTGTGTGCAGCAAAATTCTTCGCTCAGTTGTTAGTAAAATTATATATATATATGTATTGACCGGCTATAAAACACTACAATGAAGCGTAATGCATCAATTATTCAGTCGAAATTGCATTTTTCCCTTTCGTGCACTTTTATAAAATTGATGAACAATTTTACTTAATTGTATTTGTATTTGTAATGATTTTAATGAAATGTTGTTTGTTGATACAAGAAATTGATGTACGAAATAATTGAGAGCAAATATAGCATACTGTTAGAGATATAATGTTTAACTAAATAGCTTTTAGTTTTATTATTATTTAAAACATTAAGAAAGTATGCTATATAATCGTACTGCTGATTCTATAATTTTGTAGTAGAAGTTGACATTTTAAAATGATGCATGTTCATACAACTGTAATTACTAGATATATCTCAATAATTATTACGCACCATTTCCGCTTCCAATCCCAAATAATGTAGAAACCAATTAAAATCAACCAGTCGACCCTTGTGCAAAAATGGCAGCTTAGGGCATAGCTCAAAAGCGATATTAAGGGGCGCAATGTCGGGCACATGATCGGCACCCATATTAAAGAATGCCAACACATCGCGCACCTCAATCTCACCATGAGCATTGCGTTGCAGCACCTGTAGTATATCCTCGACTAGCTCCAAACTGAATGGTAGGCGGCAACCACGTAGTGTTGAACGTACCATTGACTCTGTAATATATGGCTTACATGTTGGATTAATGTGACTTAGATGTTCCGTTAATTCTTCAATATTATTCCATAGGGCACGTTTTAGTTCCAATTGAGCCGCAGCACGTACATGATTGCGATCACAACTTGGCGGTGGCATTTGTTCTGCCGAAAAGTAACGGCAAACAGTAACAATTTCATGATTCAATAGTGATTCCTTTGGCAGATAGGACATTAAGGTTGATTTAAGAGTGTCATAACTAATGGTAGTATGATCGTTAAGATCAGCATCCGGTTTGCAGCGTAATACAAATTGTTTATAGTGTGGACGCACAGCTTCACGTATTTTTGTCATAATTAAATTTATATTGGCCACAGAAAACTAAGCAAGAAAACAAATTTGAGGTAAATTCATAAAAAATAATATATATACAATTAACTTTACCTCGCTGGGATGATCTTCCATATAGAGTAAAGTAAACTCATCGGCCGATATAATATGGAATATGTGATCCTTTAGATTAACTGTGGAACCAATATAAAAGTCACTAGCACGAAAATATTCTGGCCGTGCAGAGCTAAATTTCTCCTGCCCTGGCAATGGCACACGCACTCGCTTTAGAAATTCTCCACCCACAAATCCAGAATTACGGCGTGCCACTTCATAAACCTGTACTGTATCATCAGCCAAATAATAGCTAATCACAAAGCTGCGTTCACAATTCTCTCGTATGACAGACATTAGTTTGGCCCCGAAGCGCAGTATGCAGCCATCGTATTTGAAGAGTTTCTTGAAATCTGCTTGCGGTGCCTTTGGTTCTACGGTAATACAATTGCCTTCGGAGTCCTCGTAACTGCCCCAACCATTGTAAGGTGGTAAACGACGCACTTGACCCTGCGGCAAAGGACGTTCATCACTGCGTTCAGGTATCAGTTGCGGCGTAAACTCCTGTGTGCCATACTAAAATTACAGGATGAAAATTTATTATAGATAGACATACATATTATATACTTTCTCTATTTACCTTCTGTCTGTAGTAATGCTGTGTAAACTGATCGCAACTAGTAAGAATTACACTGCGTCCGAAAACATTTAATACTGCACCAATTTGTAGATCCTGATCTGTATAGTATTGCACTTCCCTCTGGCCAGTGTTTAATGGATCTGCCACATAACGTACATCTCGCATATTAGAGCCCAGTACATTTAATAATGTTACAGCAGTTTGTTGGCCGGGCAGAGCTAAACCTGTAAATTCTTTAGGCAATTTTCCTCGTTTCAGAAATGTGCTAGGTCCCTCACGTCCCGAGTTTCGTGAAAACTTTTCCTTAATATCGATTGTATCATCTGCCAAATAATAGCATATATCCAATTTACGAACATCACCAAATTCAGAACGATCATTCCAATAGCCTTGAAACTTAAGAACACTACGATCAAATTCCAAGAATTGAGCAAAAGCATGACGCTTTGGCAGCGCACTTGTCTCTGGTCGTTGCTGTTGTTTAAGAGCCGAACGTTTACGTATCTCTGTAGTAGGATCACTATGGAAAGAAGCAAGATGATCGATAGATTAGAGATCAGTTTAGATTTATAGTATGTATTTATTTTACTTGGGTTCGACTAGAGATACTGGCACTGTAATACCGGCACGATGCAGAAATTGTCGGGTGAAGACATCACAGCCGCTGATATGATACATGCGATCAAAGATCTGCACATTTGTATCAACATTAAGATCAAAGATCGAGATGAACTCACGATCGCCAGGTGGCATTTTTGGTATTCGCTGACGATGCACAAGACAACCCTGTGGTATGCCAGAGTTTTCAACCTTTGGCTCTGTAATTTGCATGGTACCATCCTCCAAATAGAAATAGATTTTCACTTTTCGCACCTGATACGGAGCATGATAGATTTCCGTTAATGGTTCCTTGAAATACGCACTAAAGCATAGCACTTGCTTATCGTAGGCCAACCATGGTGGTAACTTTGTTGTCATCTTTGGTGCCCACAAATCCCCCAATTCTGCAGAGACAGGTGGAAATTTTGGATCGACAAGTGGACCATTTGGTTCAACCAATTCAGGCTCCCGACGATCCGATAGCATGTGTATTCCCTGATAGTGCATTAATGTCTGTCGCCGTGGATGACGATGTTTGCTGTACTGTATGTAGAGCAACGGCATCAAAATGTGTTAATCAATCATTAATTAATCAATCAGCTGATCAACATTAACATTGATAATTAGAAAAAAAAAAATTCATACTCACGTCATAAAATTGAGCACCTGGCAGCAGAGGCATTCCCGGCAATCGCAACATTCTAACGGTAAATTTTTGCCAGAAACTTTAACTAATTTTTTGCACCTCTAAATTTAGATATTATTTATTTTGCACCGAAATTTTGTTTTGTTTTGATTTTTTTTTATTTTTTTTTTGCCAAAAATTGCTGTAAATTAAATTTTGTATAGTTTTTGTATAAACTAAAGATAAACTGACATTTTCGCTATTCGATAAATGGAACAAACAACACTATGGCAATGCCGTAGTTTGCCATGGCAGCAACAACAATAATAACAACAGTAAGAGCAGCAGCAGCAGCAACTGGTAGCTGACTGTGCGCAATGTGGGTTGGGTTTAGGTTTGAGTCATTGCGGTTTTGTGGGTTGGGTCGCTTGAAGCAGTCAAGGAGTTCTTTAAAGCTGAGACAAGGCAAGACATAGACATATAAACTGAGACCGTGTTGCACTACATGATTGTCGGAAATTTAAATTGAATTATTTTAATATTATTTTATATTATATTTATATTATAATTTTTATATTTTAATAACATTTTTAATGCAAACTTTTCAAATTCCTTTTTATATATCTGTCTTATTATTATTTTTATTATTATTTTATTTTTTTTTTTATATATATATATTTTTAGTTTTTTTACATTGATATTGCCATTTGTCAAATGAATCAATTAATACGTGTAGAAGAGCCCTAGAAGTAATTATATATATTATTAGTATCCACAAAGATGAAACGATGCCTATCCACCTATCCGATGAGACAAATTGACCGCATAGAATATATGCAGACACTATGGAAATGTGTTAATTGAGCGGACATGCAAAAGTAGGAAACCCGCCCAAGAGCACGTGAACTTTTCTCACACCTCTCACTC